>PVJO010003502.1:0-122406 GCA_004026905.1 Hystrix cristata
AAAAAGAAAACAATTCCATTTATAGTAGTATGCAAAAGAATAAGTACTTAGAAATAAATGTAAAACACACTGAATACTATAAAATTGTTGAAGAAAGATGAAAAGGCAATGTATGTTCTAAAAACTTTTAGTGGCTCAAAAAGTTATTATTAAGCTATCATTACTCTCCAAATTTATCTATAGATTTAAAATATTTCCTATTAAAGACCCAGTTTTTTAAATTCATTTGTAAGCCATGTATTCCTGTATTTTGCTTTGTTGGGCGGATTTTAGTTACTGGGTCCACCTCATGTTATAGATCTATGGCACTTATTTCTTCTTGGGTCACATTAGCTAAATTTTGTTTCCAGAAATTTGTCAGTTTTATCTAGGTAATCCAAATAGTTGGTATAAAATCGATAAGCTAACTCTAAAGTGCAAAAGATCTAGAGTAGACAAAATAATCTGAAAAGTAGAACATACCTGGAATAATTACTTAAAAGTTATAGTAATAAAGGCAATGTGACATGGATGTACAGATAGACACACTCATCAGTAGATTAGAATCAAGAGCCCAGAAGTGAACTTTTAGATTTTCAGTCAGTTTTCTTTCAAGAATTTCTAACAATGGTTCCAAACAATGCAGTGGGGGGGGGGTTGATTTTTCAACCAGTGATGATGGGATAACTGGATAGTCACAGGTAAATGAATGCAGTCAAAGCCCTACCTCATACCATGTGCAAAACCTAACTCAAAAATGGATCAAAGATATGAAAGTAGGAGGTAAGAATATAAATCACTTAGAATAAAGTGGGTACAAATCTTTGTGACCTTAGTTTAAGTATGGGTTTCTTAAATACAACACCAAAAGCACAAGCAACAAAATTAAAAGTAAATAAATTGAGCTTCATCAGAATAAAAACCTTTTGTGCTTCAAGGGACACAATCAAGAAAGTAAGAAGACAAGTGAGAAATAGGATAAAATACTTACAAATCATGGCCAAAATGAACTGGTATGCAGAACACACAGAGAATCTTTACAAATAAAAAATAAAAAGACAAATAATTTAACTGGAAACTGGGGAAAGGATTTGAATGCACACATAGCCAGAACATGAACATGTGTTCATTACATTATTTCCATAAAGGATACACAAATCAAAATTACAATGAGAAACCACTTCACACCAGCTAGAATGGCTGCAACAAAAGAGTTGGAAAACACCAGGTGTCGGAGAAAGGATAGATAGAATGGAACCTTCATACACTGCCAATGGTGTGTAAAATTGGGCAGCTGCAATGGAAAATATTTTTGAAGTTTCCCAAAATGTTAAATATAGATTTAATGCTAGCAATTTCACTCCTAGTTGCATACACAGGAGAAATGTGGTATATCTTATTCAGCAGAATTCATCCATAAAAGGAATGAAGTACATGCATGCAACAACACGAATGAACCTTGAAGACAGTACGCTGAATGTAAGAGGCCAGTCACAAAAGGCACTTATTATAGGTTTCTCTAATATCAAATTTCCAGAATAAAAAATAATACACAGGCTTAGGTGTAGCTCAGTGGTAGTACTTGCCTCGTGTGTGTGAGGCCCTGAGTTCAATTGCCAGGACTGCAATAATAATGATAACGATAATAATAATAATTCATAAAGAACAGAAGATAGGCTAAGGGGCTGATAGATGGAGGAACGGGACAAAGGATAAAAGATTTCTGTTGTGGTTAATCTTGACTGTCAATTTGAGTGGCCTGAGAGAAGACTAGGAGATTAGTAAAGCTAATCTTCTTCTGGGTGTGTCTGGCTGGGTTCTGAGGGTGTGACCTTCGGATCTGGTCCCTGGCTCCTTCCTTTTGGGCCTTTCTTCTGCTCTCAGATTCCTGGCTGCTATAAGCTGGGGAACTTTCTTCCATCGAGCCCTATTGCCATAATGCACTGCCGCATCTTAGGCCCACCAGGTGTCCATGGACTGAAACCTCTGAAATCACTAGCCAAACTAAACACTTCCTCTGTTAGAATGTCTTTCTCAGGTGTGTGGTAATGGTGACAAAAATCTGAACAATTGGAGTTCTCTGTGGGTGATAAAAATATTTTGAAATTTTTTGTATAATTTTGTGAAGATACTGAAAATAGTTGAATTCTATTTTTAAATGGTGCCTTTATTGCACGTGGATTAAATCTCATTTAAACCCAGGATTTAGCTCAGCGGTAGAGTGCTTGCCTAGCATGCACAAGGGACTGGGTGCCATCCCCAGATCTGTAAATAAGAGCAAAATAGGAGAAGCTTGAAGTTTGAGAGGAGGAAGCATAAATAACAGCATCCTTGGGAAAATGGAAGCATAATTTGGCAAACATCTACCTAAGATTTTGGTCATATATTTAAAACGAGATAAAGCAATTTGGTTTTATTCTGTTCTCCAATTTGCCACTTTGAGCCAATTGAAGCAAGTGCTGAGCAGGTATAGGTTGAACCAAGGCTGGCGTTTTTCAACTGAATGGAATGCACTCTTGAGAGCGTGTACCACAGCAACTATTACGGATTATGGACTAGTAAGTTAACTAGAGGAGTGAGAATGTGAAGACGTTAATAGAGAAATTGTGTTAAGATTTGTGAGTTGTTATTAGGGGTTTGAAAAAGTATTAGAATGAGACTGGTATAGAGAGCAGACTGAAAACCTAGGAAGTGAAGATGGTCAGAAATGTGGATGTTGGGCACCGAGACTTTGCAGTTACTACTGAATGGTTGTCTCTGGACAACCTGGGTGGAGGACAAAATTATACCAGAGAATCAATAAAGGATGATTTAAAGTATTGGTGAGTCATTAGGTGCTTCAACTTGGACAATTTGTGCTGAAGCAGGGGAGCTACGTATCATTTAGTTTTTCTCCAGAAGGGGAAGAAGATATCTGGGATTCCAAAGTGGGGATTGGCGCAATGTGGGGGTCAATAATTGGGGAAGTACAGGATTTTAGGATGGTAGGAAGACAGTGTTAGTGAGGCTGCCTCTGGATCTAGATCAAGCCAGCCATCAGTTGGAGAAAGAAGTGTTAATGGACTGAGAAAATAGGCAGCCAGTCAGGGGCAAAGAGTCATAGATAAACTGTTGTTATGGCTTGTGTCTAGATGCTCCCCTGACAAAGCCTCTTGTGGTCATATCATAGGTGGGGCTTTTCGGAGGCGGCTGGATCTAGACTGTGTGATAATGGGACCAAAGATGTGTGATTACCAAATTAGTCCACTGACTAGTTTGGCATAGTTCTGGGTAGGATCAAGGGTGCCCCACCCTGGGTGTGAGTTCCACCCACCCTAAGGGTGGGTAACCTGGATGGAATATAAGGGACAGAAAAAGAGTCATTGCTTCTTGCTTGGTGCTTGCTTCCTGGCTACTTCACTGCTTTGTTGCCTTCTGCCTTTTACCCACCATGAACTGCTTCTCCTCTGTGATGCTCCTTTGCCTGCCACCTTGCTTTGGAGCCAGTCGACGATGGATTGAAACCACTACAAACTGTGAGCTAAATAAACCTCTCCTCCTTTATATTTGGTGCTGGTATTTTTTCTCAGCAACAAGAGAAGTCACTAAGACTGCCAAGGAGACACAGAATCTTTCCTCTACCTGACTCCACATGCCAGAAAGACAAGGTTGGAAGATGAGTTCAGGTCTGTTTGGGCAGTACTGGCGAGTGTGGCAGTCATCTCATTCATAACCATTTCTTTTAATAATGTCTTCTCACAGTTAAGATGAGCACAATGGTTCCATGGAAGGGTTTTGAGCTATAAAGAATTAAGTTGATGAAACTGGAAAACAAAGCTGTCTACTTTAAACTGTAGACCTGGTGGGCCTAGATGTCTCGCAGCTATTTCAGCTGTGATGACTTCTAGCCCCTATTTCAGCAGCAATAGGAGAAGACAAGAGATTAACTCTTTTAGCAAACTTAGTAGTACTTTGCAGCATTGAAAAGTCTGATAGATTAAATGTGAGAACAAAGAGAAAGGGACAGGAAATAAAAAGGCATCCTTAAAATATCCGGTCACCATAAAGCATCCAGTCAAACCTGGGCTTGAATCAGGCTCTCCCTTGCCTGGTGGTGCGAACTTGGGACATTTTCTTTATCAGTCTGGGCCTTAGTGTTCTTATCTCAGTAATGTTGTTGGATTCCCAAAAAAAATGTACTGCCAACCATACGTTATGAGCTTTATTGTAGACAACTTTGTATTTTAGAAAGTGGGTAGAAGAGTGTTCCATTATTTTGAATTATAAAAGAAGTACTCTATTGCTTTCTATGCAAATTGAATTCTTCCAAATTATATTTGGAATTCCCAAATCTAAATACTGGCTTGCATTTAGAGTCAGATCATTTGTCTCTGTGGTGGACTTATTATTATGGTCACCTTGAGCCAGAACGCCCAGCTGGACTGAGTTGGTATGATGCTGGGAGTAGAAGATCCACCTGAGGGTTGTTGCTGATGCAACATAAGGCAGAGTGGGAGCTGTAGCTAGTTGGCAGGCTGTTTCCCAGGAGAAGCTCTGCTGCGGCTGGTTCTTCCAGAGGGGGCGCGGCTGTCCTCGTCGAGGAAGGAGCTCGGGACCTTGCTGTCGTCGAGGGTGGCTGCTGTTGCTTCGGGGGAACTCTAGTCCTCGTCTCTGCTGAGATCATCGTATCCTGGTTCCAGTAAAGATATCTTTAGCCATCATCTGCAGACACAGACATACACAGGACAGTGCTGTGGGCTCCCAGCCCTTGACTGGACCTTTTGTGTCTCCAGTGCCTAGATAGACATTCGACACTCTTCCTGCATTTGACTTGTGGGTGAATATTGTAACTTATAAATGTCCTGTATTAAATCTGTTCTCTTCCAAACTGTTGGTTCTAGAAAAGTAACTAATACAGTCTCTTTAGCCATCCGATATTGGTCAGTTTTGGGGTCTCTTGCCCTGGGCGCGAACACACAGTGTGAGTGTCTGAGAAGGCTGGGGGTGAGGTGGGGCGGGGCTGTGGCTCAACTGACTTCTCTGCCTGGAAAGCCAGGGCAAGCACGGTGAGGGTGTGGTGGGGCGCGGCCACTTGGGGGCGGAGAATAAAACTGGATTCCAGGTCAAGGTTTTTGCCTTTGATCTTTGGGTAATTAGCAAGAATTTTCTTTACTACAATTCTGGAGATGTCTGTTTCGATGGTGTCCAGCATCTCCTCAGAGGCTCTAGCTGGTGAATGGTTCCCGTCCCACTTACTCTGCCCCATCTCTGAGCCCAGGAGGCCAGTGCTTTGAGTGACGGCTTTACTGTTGCAGGTTCAGGGACGCAGTGTGGGGATGGAGTTCTGCGTTTGGCTGAATGAGCCACCATCTAGTCAGATGGAACTGACTCTCACAGTTAGCCCAAAGCAGTGCTCATTGCCTTGGTCTGCTGAGCACGGCCAGCGGGTCCTGGAGAAGCAGTTCACTTCATCGGTCCCCAGCCATGCTAGGAAAGGGTCGGCTTCCAGGTAACCATTTATGTGCTTAGTCAATATGTACCGATCTCCTTGCTCCCCGGCATGTGTCCAAAGAGAGAAGATAGTGCTTGCGTCAGCGAGTGCATCCATGCCAGTGTCTCCTGCTCGGAACTTGCTCTTTAGACAGTCTTCCATTAAAAAAAAAAAAAAAAAGAAAGAAAGAAACTTTTTTATATATCGTGACCTTTTTTATTTTTTGCTCTGGTGGAGATGGAGCCCAGGGCCTCATTCATGCTTGGTGAGTGCTCCACCACTGAGCCGCACCCAGCCCTCATTAGCCAGGCCTTTTACGGGGCGATCGATCCAACAAGACCACCAAGGGTCCCATGCACATGGATAAAAATGAGGATCATGGGATGTAATTTATTATAGTTTTAGTTTTCTCTCTACACATCCTTGTGCTACTTCTTTTTATAAGGGTATCTAGGTACCTGGGGTTCCTTCACCTCAGGAATTTTAGTAGAGCTAAAAGCAAAAATACTCTCAAGGAATGACTTTTCCAAAATGTATGGGAATCAAAGCTGTTTGAGAAAATGACATTATGTTTCTGAATGGTAGCATAGCAATTTGTTTTTTGAGGGCATAGAAAAACAGGTAAGATTATTCAAGGCTGAGGAGGGAAAAAAGTGCCTTAATCCCTCAAGCAGGCCTAATCTTCCTCTCTTGCAGGACCCCTCTGCAAAGACGACTACAAAGTTACCTGGGAAGACTGAACCTGGATGATACTGGGCCGGAAAGAGCCAGGTCCAGTTGATCTTTTTTTTTTTTTTTTTTTTGGTGCTAGGGATCGAACTCAGGGCCTTGTGCTTGCAAGGCAAGCACCCTAACCACTGAGCTAAGTCCCCAGCCCTCCAGTTGATCTTAATTGTCAACTGGACCAAAAAAAATCGCCTGGAGAGGTGCCTGGATTGCAGGGTGCTATGCTCTAGTGAATCCATCCACTGATGGTCATGGCGGAATGTACTGTTAAGAGGTGAGGCCCAGTCTCCGGATGAGGCACCGGACGTGTGGCTGTGTCAGGAGTACTTCTCAAGGCGTACTTCCGGTGTGATCTGCTTCCTGGCCCATGATGGGAAATGCTTTGCTCCACCATGACCTTCTGCCATGACGACTCCACTTCACAGTCAGCCACCATGGACTAACAACTCTGAGACTAAACTGTTTTCTCCTTTAAGTTGTATACCTCAGGAATGTCGTCCCAACAATGGTAAAGCTGATCAGTATAGCACTGTGCGGTGTCTCCTTAGCAACCAATGGGACCTGATGTCATGCCAAAGCCTCTCGACTCACTGTCCATGTGGAAGGAGATGGCAGGTGACCGATGTCTGAAGTGGAATTTTAAAACCCTTTCAGAGTGGGTGGACATTGCAAGTCAGAATTAAAATGAGGAAAAGTAAAATATGAAACACAATCATAAACACCTGTTGGTGGCTGGATTCATTTCCACTGTACTAACATTGCATAAAGCTTTCAAATTTTAAAAATTATTTTTATCTGAATTCATTTCTTCCTTAGAATTATTGTAAAAGTAAACATCGTCAGCCTCACTTCACAGATCAGGGAATTAAGACTCAGAGCCGTTGAGTGACTTGCTAAGAAAACCCAGCCAACAGGTGGTGGAGTAAAGACTCAGGGTCAAACCCATCCACCCTTCAATTTCTTTTCAGTGTGCCAGTTGGCATTCTAGTGAAGAAACTAGCTCTGTTCATTAAGAACTACATTACTGAGGAGGTGGCTGGAGTTAAATACACCCAGTTTGCTAATTTAAGTCATAATGAACAATTTAAAATTAGTCCTCAATCACAGGTTCTCAGGGTCCATGTGGGATAGGTTTGCTATTTTAAGTCATAATCAACAGTTTGAAAGCCAGATTTCCATCTCAGCTACTAAGGCTCCACAGGGGACAGACACGTTTCCCTGACGCACCTGCTCCCAGATGCAGGCTCCTTGTCAGGCCCTGAGTGTCCTTCCCTCCTCAATAAGCTGCCCTCCTGTCTGGCCCATTAGAGTTGCCCCACTGGGATGCCCTGTCGCACCCTCCCCAACCCCTTCTTTGGACCCAAATACAAGCATAGGCTTCTGTTTCTTCCTTAAGTGGTTGACTAATCTACAAGGAGAGAGCCCGCTCAGGACAGGTGATAAGAGGTTAGTACGACATTGTAAAGTTCTTAGCAGTGGTTTTATGGCATGGGGACATACTCCCCTAGCCTGAAACCTTTTGCTTTGATTTAGCTTTCTGGCACTGAGATATAATCCAGGTAACTATTGAGAGCCGCTATATCCTCATTACCCATTAGTGTCCCTCGTCCAGTTCTGTTTCTTACACTATCCAACCTAGAATCCATGGCACATCATTTCAACAAACTTCCCTCACCCTTTCTTCTAATTCACCTGGGAGACAGTAGCCCTACACGAACCCTCCCTTTCTCCCTTCCCGTGGCTTCACCAGGGCAGCTGAATGTGGCCCCCACAAAATTCCACAATCTGGATGACTGGTCTTGCTGAAAACTCCCAATCTCGTATTTCACATGAGCCCATCAAGAGTGCCAGTCAATCCTTCTGTGTTTGTTCAGTCCTTCAGTCCTCTACAAAGTGTCTCCTGCAGGCATCCAGATCCCATGCTTTCTCAGATAATGCCATCTTCCCAGTGCCTGCACCCCCTTCTCCTTCTCTCCAGTCCCACTGGGAATGCATTCCTCTCTCTACCTCTCATTTCCGTTGAAGGCCCAAGTCCATCTCCTCTGCCTTCTCCAAGGCATTGGCACTCTCTGTTCCCTCTTCTGGATCATCGTTTCTGTCTACTAGGAATCATTCTTTTCTCATCTAATTACACTTGAACATCTCATATCAACAGCACTCCCGAATCCCTCTGGCCCATGAGAGCTCCCAGTTCGCAAAACACTGTAGGGAAACTTCCAGAGGCGCTGTCCACCGGTCTCTCATCTGCCCTACTCTAATTCTCTCCATAGCACCGCCCACTGCTCTTGCAGGAAACCCGTCAGTGAAACCTGCCATCTTACCAAAAGCAGTACTTGTCTTCATTCTCTCCACAGTACCCGACCGCGCCAGTGACTTGCTCATCCTTGAAGCAGTACTCTTTTGACTTCCTTCCCACCGCCTCCTCCCAGTGGTCCTCCGTCCTCACTGGCTGCAGTACTTTTGGTCTCCTGGCCTGAATAAAACATCGCTGTCCTCCGGGTTCTGTTGGCCCCCTTGCTGCTCTCTGACACTTTGGTCTTTGGGAATCTCATTAATCCCCAGATCTTTAACTATTCATGATTACATATTTGAATCCCAAGAGGGTGGTTCTACTCAGTTAAAGCCCAGACACTGATTCTGAACCTGGCTTTCCCACTGAATTATATGCTAAATCCTCCAGCACACCGATCAAGGCAGAATCTGCAACGCTCCTGTTTCTTCCTTCTCCTTGCCTCCCAGCGTGTGATCCATAACAGCACCTGTCTGCTCTTCCTCCAAAATCCCAACTCTATCTCATCTCTCTCTCTCTTCTTATCCCCATTATCACTGTCATCTCTCACCTGGGTGTTTGCAAATGCATTTGACAGCTCTCACCTCACCTCAGTCCTGTCCTACTGTAATACTCTATCCTAGAACAGCAAAAATAATCCTCTCAAAACATGAATCAGATCATCTGATGCAAAGCTTCCCCTCTCGCTGAAGGAAATCCAACATCCTCCTGTGGGCCACAGCGCTGGTGGTGACCTGACACCCTCTCTGACGCTGGCCCGTGTCCCTTTCACACTTTCTCAGCACGTTTCATTTCCATTGAACTTTGAAAGTGTCAAACATAACCTGTCTTCCTATCGGGACTCTGTACGTGCTCTTCCATCTGAGTCTCACTTTCCCTCCAAACTCCTTATGTGACTCTTACTTCTCAAAATTCTCTGAGGACTTTCTTGTTACCCATCTGTTTAGTGCTGCATCTTCAGTGTCCCCAAAAGTCTCACATGCTTCAGTGGCCCCAAAAGGCTTGGTGGTGGCACCTGTAGGAGGTGGCCTTGGTGGAGGAGGTGAGTCATTGGGGTGCCCTTAGAGAGATACTGGGATCCTCCCTTTCTGTCTTTGCTTCCTGGTCTCCATGAGGTGAGCAGCCTCCTCAGACATATGATCCAGCCATGATGTCCTGTATCACTACAGGCCCTAAGTGACAGTGTCATGTGATCATGGACTGAAATCTCTGAAACCAAGAGCCAAAATAAATCTTGTCTCCTTTTAAGTTGATTTTCTGAGGCATTTTTGTCACAGTGACAGAAAGCTAACACATCTTATAAATTGTTGTGAATTTCATCTTACTTTCCTCTTCAGACCTATCAAGTTATTTGATTGTTTCTGTTATTTGTCCAATAGCATCAAGCTCCCATTTCCACAGCAGTATTAATGCTCCATGAACCTGGGGATCATGACAGCATTTATGTTCCTATGTCTCTGGTGCTGAGCACCTGAGGGACACACTGAAACTGCTTGATGGCTATATACTGTCAGAGAGAGGAGGGCCTGAACTCAGCACTCAGGAAACTCAGAGATCAGGCTCGGGAGGCTTCCACTGGGAAGGAGGACCACACTGGCTGGATTCCAGACCGTGTGTGTTATGGCTTGCCAGAAAGCTTGTCTGCACTTTGCTCATGTCTAGATACTTTGCCTGAGACTAAGATTAAGAGCGGCAGACTAATTAATCTTGCGGAAGAAATTTTAAGGCAGTCTAATGTTGAGGCCATGGCATGGCTACTGTTGGGGGCTTTTAGCCAGATTTATATTGAGAATCAAGAGCAAAGACCCCAGCAGAATGATTTAAAACATTGTGAGTCTGGCCAGAAAGGAAGCTCCAGTAAAGTTGCAGCCTGCAAAGATGGAACAGAGCAGAAATTGGTTGCTGAAAAGATTAGCAAGAAAAAACCCACGTACTTCAGAAGAGGACAACATAAAAAATGGCCTGAGAACATCACAAGAACCAGCAGGATTCCAGCTTTTGTGGCCTCAGAGTTGCAAAGGTGAAAGACTTTGCTTTGAGAAGAAAGCCCCAGAGCACCACATTCCAGAATGGCGACAGCCTAGAGAAGTTATTCCTCAGAACTGGGTTCAGCGTGCTCAGCTGTCCTGGTATTGAACCCCTACAGCTAAGAGAGAAGCAATCCTGGCTTCCGCTCCAGCTGGTGGCAGGCCCTGGTGTCATCCATGTGGTGCTGGTTTTAGGTGCATGGAGAGTGTAAGAGTTGTGGGGCTGGAAAGGATTCCACCAGGATTTCAGAAGAAGGCCTGGGAGGCCAGGCAGTGTGGCCCTGAGAGGGCGGTGTGTGAAGCTGGGAGTGTGAAGCCAAAGGTGAGTGTGAAGTTTGGAGAAACTAGGAACGTGGATTGTCAAAGGAAAACTGCAAGGAGAGAGCAGAACCAGGCTGATGCTGATGATCGAAGCATGATACCTGGTCCTTCAGAATCCACATGGCCTTGACTCTAGGCGGCCAATGAAATCATTTTTTTCAAGGCCAAATGCCTGTACAGGCATGAGGGGGACATGCTTTATAAGTGATTTCTCAGGGGGCTTGTTTAGGAAAACTTTCCAGACTTCTTATTTCAGTGTGCATGTCTATACATTTTAAAATTTCCTAAACACGCCCGATTTTGAGAAATAGCACAGATAACACTTCTCCTAGTAACAAAAATGCTTGAGAACCACGGTACATCCATTCAGGGGAGTATAAAGAACAAAGAACTGGTGATATGTGCAACAGCACTGGAGAGTCTCCCGTGTATCACACAAAGCAAAAGGAGCTGCAGTGCCAACATCGGTTCTATTGATATGATATCCTGGAACAGACAGATTGTAGAGATGCAAGACAGAGGAGCGACTGTCTGGGGCATGGCGGGGGTGGGGAGAATTCACTTTGGAACTCTATAAGGCAGTTCTTTGGGATGATAGAAAGTTAACTACAACCACAGGTTAACACCAATAATCAGTTGACTGATGTTAAATAAGATTACTGCTTGTAATAATGTGGGTGGGTCTTGTCCAATCAGTTGAGAACCCTTGAGCAAAACTGAAATTTCTCAGAGCAGGAAAAAATTCTGCCTCCAAACCCCAGCATTGCTCCTGCCTGAAGCATGTGAGGCTGCTGGTCTGCCCTGGGGGGATTGGATGGCCCATCCCCACAAGCGTACAACCCAATTCTTTCGAATACACTTTTTGTGTAGACGCCTTAGTGGTTCTGCTCCTCTGGAGAACCCTAGCTGACACCGTGTGTTTATTAAAACTCATCAAAGTATACCCCCCAAATAATGCATTTTCTATATGTCTATCATATCACAATAAATCTGTTTTAGAAAAACAGCTAATCAAGATTCTGTTTGGGGATATAAAGAGAAAATGTGTGTTAATGCCCATGTTTGTACACATGAACATGTGTGTGAGTCAATTTATGCACACGCATGTGCAACGTGAGCCTCAGTAGGTATGTACATTTCTGCAAAGGAACCCAGAAAGGCGGCTGAGTGTGAAAACAATTCTCAATCCTGAAAGTATCGTAATAGGCGAAGTGTGGGCTTAAGAGTCTGGGCTGGCTGGAGGCTCACCCCACTGCTGAGGGGGAGGCCCTGGTGTAACACAGCACCGGCTGGTTTGGGTCGGTGCAGTAATGGGTGCACTTGCAGAAGAAAATTAAACTCTTATTTGCATAACCTTATCCACAAGATGCTGGGCCCAGTGGCTCAAGGTAAACAAAACAAGACCCAGTGACTGGCCCCCATGCGCTTTTAGTCTCCTAGGAACCAAATCAACATCTCCACAGACCGCTTTATCGCTAGACACAGAGAGTTAGGAGACAGCGACCAGCAAAAGAAAATGTTATGGAATGTGAAGAAGGGTGTCATGCTTGACTGGGGGAAGCAAAGAGGGCTTGACGAGTAAAGCTGCATTTCAGCTGGGCTGTGAAGGAGGACTAAGATTTTGAGAAGCTCAAAGAGGATGTGGGGCAGAAGGTGTTTCGGGAGGAAAGAACAAAACTAAGTGCAGATCAGGAACAAAATGTGAGCTGTGGGAATGAACTCTCCACCAGGGCCAAAGAGACAGGAAGTAAAACTTACTAATGCGACAGCTCTTGGATGAGGGCTTTCTGTGCGCCTGTTTGGCTGAATACACAGTACACGTAACAGAGTGAAAGATGGGGTGAGAAAAGGGAAGGCCAAGGTGCCAGCAGCAGAGAAACAGAACTTTTAATTAGAAAGAGCTTTAAAATGTTTCCCTTCCATTCGAGACAGGGGCAAACCCAGATGCAAGAGGTCACTCTGCCCTGTAAGATCTAATTAAGATCTGCTCGAGCCATCACTGCACACACTAGTAAATGTGCAAGTCCTTCTCCCGAGCTTTCCATTCCAGCACTTCGTCACCTCACTCCTGGCTCTGACCGTCCCTGTCCTGTGCTCTCCTTCCCGCCGTGTGTCCTGCAGTCGCTCCTCCAGCCCCCTCCTCATCTCCTCCAGCACTGCTCCTTACTTCTCCCCACCCCGTCAGCGTCTCCCTCCCCAGCATATCACTCCACGATGCTGCCATTCTTCCAAATGAAAACTCACGACCTCGTGTCTGGCTCCGAGTCTTCTCTGCTTCTGTACCCCTAATAGAAAAGCAGTCACAAATTGTCTCTACACAATGCCTCCCCATTGTCACATACCATTCTCGCAATTTAAAAATAGGCTTTATCGAAACGACAGACACATATCACTTAATGAGATTAAGTCACAGTGTTTCGCACTGGGATACCCCCGGAGCTCAGTGTCTGGGGTTCACGTGAATGTTCAGGGTTTTGGAGAAGACATTGGTAACCCTGCGTCTGAGCAGGGTGGGGGCTCACATCTGCTGGCTCACATCTGCTGTTTCTCTGGAAACAAACTAGGATCTTGCTCTGTGTGCAGACTGCACCAAGTGCTCCATTTCACTTAGTGTTCCTTATTCTAAAGACTCTCTGGTTTTATTTCTCTATGGGGGGCGGGAGGGGACGGAAAAACTCTCGGTTTGCCCTGTGGCGTGTGTTGGAGGAGGCTCGCATGGCCAAGCAGGCTGTGTGGAAAGGGGAAGGGAGCTGCAGAACCTCCAAGGAGGCGGCCTCACCCAGGAGCTGGAGCGCCTTCACTGGGCGGGAGGAGAACCGGCGGTGGAAGAGCCGCGACCCCTGAGCGGAAGCAGGTCTGCCCTCTGCAGAAGGCGCTGCGCAGCACCGAGTCCTCAGCGGATCCGGAGAGAGCTTGGCTTCCCCCGCCCTCCGCCTCCCAGGTCCTGCTTGCCTCCCATCGGCACCCTCTTCCTCTTTGCTCCTTTGGTTCTCCCCAAAACGTTCTGATAAATAGCCTGTATTAAAGCTCCTTTTTAAAGCTCCTTTTTGAAAGATCCTAGTGGGTCTGAAACCTGAAAGTGAGTCTCAGAGAGATATGGATACACTCTCAGCAGCATTATCCAAAAAAGCCAAGGTGCCAAGAGCCCAGGTGTCCCTGGAAGGACAAGCGCCTCGGCAAACTGCGGAATAGTCATCCTGCCAAATAGGATTCCACCTGAAAAGGAAGAAGGTTCTGACATGTGCTACGGCACGGATGAGACCTGAGGACGTTACTCGAACTGAAGTAGGCCAGTCGCAAAAAGATAACTACTATATAATGGCGCTTATATGAAGTACTTTGGGTAGATAAAAATCTCAGAGTTGGAAAATGGAAGGAAGGCTTCCCAAAATGCGGGAGGGGAATGGGGACTTACTGTTTACCAGGCGTAGGTTCCCTTCTTAAGGTGAGAAGCATTGTGCAGACGGTCACGGTAGCAGCAAGCACCGTCATGAATGTATTTAGTGCCACCGAACTGTGTACTTGAAAACAGTTAAGATGACCACCTTTATGGAATGTGTAACCACGATGAAGAAAAACTGGAAAAAATCCCGGAGAGGCTTCTTTTCCTTGGCCGAATGCTGACATGTGTCCGCAGCCCTCATTCCTGTGCACATGTACTATTTTATTACTCTTCATGGAATTTGGTGCTCTCTGAAATGATCTTGTTTATTTTTGTTGATGCCTTTATTGCCTGCCTTGCTGTACTCAAACCAAGGACTAAGAGTCAGGAATCGTTTACTGCCTTGTTCACCCCTGTGTCACCAGGGTCTGGAATAAAATCTGCTTCATAGCAGATTTGTTGAGAATGAACACTTGTTTCCATAAATAAAATTTTTAAAAGGAACAGAATTCCTTTAGGCCTTACAGCCTGTACTGGTCACCTGGGGGAGATGGGAGAGGTTTAATATTTTAGGGTCAGTTCTACTTTAAATCTCTTGAACACTTCACCATTCATCCTCTGGGCATTCGTCTTCTGGTTCTCTCTACCCCACCTACTTTGGGGCTCATATGAGCTCAGTCTCTGGAAGAACAGTTTCCTCTCTGAAGCCCTCCTCCCATACTGGCCCAGGTCTCAATTCTGCAGATCCCCATGTGAGTGACATCCCCTCACAGACAGAGTTCCGCTTGCTCTTCACTACACTGGGAAGGCAGCCAAGAGGAGGAGGTTGCACTTTTCCACTGCTAGGAATTATGCTTCTCTTACCAGGCAAAATACCTACAACTTGTTTTGTATTAAAACTTAAGGAAAAAAAAAAAAACTAGAACCTATTACTTTCAGGTAGACATTAGATTCAGGAATGTGTCCTCAGCTATAGAGGATAGTGATATATATAGATAGTCCTCTCTTGTCTGAATCAAATATTACATTTTAAGAGTAATAAAAGGAAATAAAAATATACAGCTCAGGTCCCTGGCAATATTCTCCAAGTGCAAATGGCCACTAAAGATTTAAATTAAAAGAGGTGCAAGAAAAGTGGGTCTGTCGTATGACCTTCACGCCTTCTGAATTCTGCCTCAAGAAAGAAAATTCAATTCAAATTATTTCTAAACTCAGAAAATAAAACCCAACAGAATTCCATGGAAAAGACAATTCTGCATATAACGTGAATGCACAGTGCCCAGAAACTCAGACTTGGAGAGTGACCTTCAGGCAAGGTCAGAGCCTAGAAGCTCCTTGTTGGTCAGAGAGGTCACTGCCAAGGTCGCTGGGGACCTGGGCAGAGGTTTGCAGAGGGAAGGAGGGAAAGTAGAACAGAAAGGAAAGAAGGGTGTTTCATCACCACCAGGCCGGCCCCAGGTGTCTAGCAGCCCGGCGGCAGGTGTGGGGGGGGTGTGGGTCCTGAAATGCACCTGCGCCGCCTCCACACCTCACACCTGCGCCCCCCACACCTGCACCCTCCCTGCACAGCGCCCTCTCTTTGGGCTCCAGCTGAGGCTGCGTGCCTTCCTCGGGGGCGCTGGTGTCCCTGGTCCTACAGGAAAACAGGGAACGTCACTCCTCCTTTGCTGAAGAGTCATGACTCCGTCTTCTCTCCTCTGTAAAGGACAGTCGACATTTTAAGTGGAGAATTTTGTTAATCAGACCAAACACCTTGCTTAGCAGAGCAATGGCTCCATGAGCTGCAGCTGTGGCCAAGTCCCAACTCCTTCTTTTTCCCCTTTGCCCATGTTCTCAGTGCATAATGCTTACATTTCTCATGGGGAATTGTTACACGTATGTCACATTCTTTTCACGGCCCAACCCTTCTCTTCCCGCCTGCTCCATCTCTTGGTCCCCTCCCCTTTTGCAAAAGATCCATCTCGTCAGTTTCCCACTATCCGTCTTTCACTGTGCTCTGCTCGAGGCGATCCTGTGGACAAGTCTCCCCCTAGTGGACGAGTTGCGCCACGTTCCTCCCACGGGCGGCCCTTTTGGGCGACACACAAACTCTTCACAAGAGAGCCAAGAGCCAGGAGAAGGGGGCGTTGAGATGAGGTGGTGCAGCGACCTGACACGTTTCAGTCTGGATTTCTCAGGTTTTCTCTTGTAGTGGGAAAGCAAACAGAGCGGAAGCTCTCACACATCATTTGGGAATGTTTATCCTTTTTAAAGTGTCTGTTCTTCATCCCTTGAACCCGACTACATGTCTCGACTGTGAGTCCCAGCTATAATACCTTTTCCTAGGGCTGGTTTTGAAAGGCTGGGGGCCACTGCATTCGGAGGCAAGCCACGAAGGACCGTGACAAATCGCAAGTGATTGGAGAAATCTGATGCTCTGTAGATAGTGCCCCCCACAGACCCAACATCCACGCCCTCCACCCTTGAGAGGGATCCTAGGAGGCGGCTACAGGCCGGCCAGATGAGCTTGACCAGTCTTCCAAGGTCTTCTTCAGCTGCTCCAGGCTGTCAAGGGAAAGCGTATTCTTCAGGCTGCAGGCTACAGGCTACAGAAGAGGTCTTAAATGTATCCATGTGTGCATGTGTGTAAATGTGCACACACGTGTATTTGTCTTTCTGGGTGAGTGCTTGTAGACTAGAAATTCACTCAACTTTCAAAGTGTCTGTGACCCAAGAAACATTATAAATCACTGGTGAAAGTTCCCTTCTGTGGGTGAAAGAAGTTCAGCAGTGATTAGGTGCGTGGGTTGTGAGGTCAGAATGGCCAAGGTCAATCACAACTGAAATTACATAGAAAAATAACAATCTCTCCAATCCTAGGTTTCCTTATCTGTAAAGTAAGAATAATAATATATGGTAATAACAATAGCACTTAATTCATGGAACTAATGTAAGATTAAATAAGGTATAGAATGCACTTACAACTTACTTGACACATATTTATTGCTCAGGGAAGTTTGACCTTCATGACTTCATAATGAACCCTTAAGGAATCTGTGAAATGTTAGAAACATTAAAATTCCAGTGTAGGCATCATGCATTTTCCCAATAAGTTTACACTTTTTCAATGAATTAGATTATTGTTGTCTCTTTAAAGAAAAATATGTATTGTCTTTGGAAAAACTTACATATGACTTTATACAGGATAATGAACTAGATCACAGAATTATATAATTTCCAAGCCTATAGGGACCCAATTTATTACCCAGGCATATCTTCTCCCCCTATTCCATTCTGGAGATAAAATGATCTGGATGTCTCATGTGAAATAGCCTGTCCAGGTCATAATGAGGTTGCGGTCGTAACCCAGGAGCTTGACTTTCATTTCTGAGTTGGTTTTATCCCAGCTCTCAAAGGTCTTTTACTTTTCTCCCTTTTTCTCCCATTTCATCAGTCTTCAAGGATCCATGACAGACTGAGGGTGTCTGTCCTGTGGGAAGAACACCGTCTACCTGGGAGTCCTGGACCCCAGCTTAGTTGACCCTTCTCCCAGAGCCCATCTTCTTCCTCTGAGCCCCACCAGTCAGTCTGACCACTGTCTCTCCCAGTGTTAGGATGCAGTCTCTTTGTCCCATTGGATCACACACATCTGGAAGACAGGAAAAGTGGCCTTGCATCTAATATAGACTCTGAGAAAATACCATCTCGTAAAGAGAAGGACAAAGATGTACAAAGAGATCGAAAGATCATGGAGGACCTTGAGCCTAAAAACCTCCAGAGACTCCAAGAAAATGTGTTGCCCATTACTGACTCATTCTTCTCTCCTGCATCTGCCCGGCAGACTGTGACCAGGGCTAACAGCACAGAAAAGACATGGGCTGTGAGAAAAAACTCCAAGACCCATTCACATCTGGCAGACTGGACTCTAACACCTCAAAAAGGCAAAGGACAAGGATTCAGACCTGAAAACTGAAGCAAGCTGTGGGAGGAGCTTGCTCATGGGAATATAGCCTGCTTCCTAGACCTGGCCCCCAGTCCTCAAGTGAAGGAGGCCTGGCTGGTCCTCACCTCTGAGGCTAAACAGGGGCTGAAGGAAGGGGAATCCCCTAACTCTGAAGCTCGGGGGCTTGGAGAGCAGACGTCAGGTGGGATGTCACAGCCCCTCGTCTCCCCAGTCTCCCCAGTGCTGGCTCCTACTGGCATTCCTCAGCCTTTTTTCCTCATAGCACCTCAAGTTAGGTCACAAGGGAGAAAGATGGTGATAACTTCTGCCATTCCAACAGCTTTCCAGATGAACAGGGGTTCTTAGCTTACACAGAAGCGGGCTGCTGGAGCCTCTGGTTGTCTGTCTGGCTAAAGGACTTGGAAGCTTTGTGGCACTTTTCTATGAGATCTGTAGCCCAGCGGGATGGATGATGGCTGCTTCAGGGTCTCTGGGCCCCTCACTCTTCACCAAGCCCTCCCAGAGGGGTCCTGCTCCTCTCAGTGTGCTATCTCAGGAGGGAGCATCTTTGGATCCACTCCCAGGGCTTGAGGACCAGTTCCCGAGGGAGGTTTCTCTGAGTTGGGGCAAATCCAAGTTCTTGGCATAGGGTGCTGGGTGTCTGGAGAGGCAGATACGTGAGAATCCTAGAGGCGCCCGAATCATTCACCAGCTGGAGAAATTGTGGACACTGACTGCAAACTCCCCAGACCTGTGGTGCTCGCTTAGGGAACGCGTGGGTAATGTGTGGACTGAGAAGCCTCAGGAATGGTGATTCATCGCCTTTTGAATCAGGTTTCAGTCTTGACAGAAGGGAGAAACAACGTGCTTCATTTTATCCTTAAATTGTCTGGAGGCCCACTTCTCAGTAGTTGCAGAGAATGGGCGATGAGTCTGCCTTTGGACCAAAGGAACTCACACCTCAGAACAAGGGAACATCATCAAGATTCTGCTGTTCAAAGACAGAGAATTTACAGAGTATTGTTCAAGGTTCAGGGGTTGATTAAACAGTGAGAGTTATCTGCGAGTAGCAGGCAATTTATTTTCCAGGAGACTTAGGTCTGTGCTAGCCTGCAGTGGTTTGCACACGTGGCCAGAGCACCCAGGAGCGCAAGAGTAAGGATAGCAGAGACGGGCTACAAGGGTGGAGTGGGGTTGGGGGAGGGCCTTGGGTCCTTCCACATTTGCTGCCCAAGTCAGCATCCTTCTGTCCTCCCTGTCTCCACATCCATTATGACCGTGGACACTGTCTCTTAATGGAGGAGAAAGTACATGTCAGTGGGATCAGGCCTCATCAACTGGGAACTGGCAGAGGAACGGTGTCAAAGGCTGCTGGGCCCTCAGAAGGCATTTTCCGGAGGAGACACTGAGGGTCGTCTGCCTAACCGCCTTTATCTTTTCTTCTTTGCTACCAGAAAACCGTTTTCTTTTGAAATTTAAAAAAAAAAAGGTTTTTCAAACTAGAAATGATCACACAGTACGTGGATTTCCCCACAGTTGCCGACCCGGCTGATAGGCACAGTCTGACCTCTGCCCCTTCTCATCTTTCTTCTCTGAACAGAAGTAAGATGTGAAGCAGCAGCCTCCCAGCACCTTCCAGGAGATGAGCATGGGGACAGAAGCGACAGGCCCGTGACGGACGGCCCAGCAGACACATGGGAGACACTGGGTCTTCAGGGGCGGCGTGGAGCCTGGACTCTCTGACGCCTGCATTCTTGCCATTTAAGAAAAATGTTGGTCCTGATTATTGTCAGTCCCTGGTGACTTGGAGTTTCACTCACTTGTACCCAAGTGCAGTCCCAATGGATGCAATGTCCCCTCCACTCTTGATGCTTTGGGGGCTCCTTAAGTCTCCTGAAACTGAGGTGCAAATCTAGGGAGAAGAGAAATACAGAGGAACTCTCATTTTTCTTTTTGCCTGATTACCAAATTGAACAAAGCTAAGTTTCAGGCCCTAGGCAAGACAGAGACTCAGGGAAAAAGATTCTCATTTAAAAAAACAAAAAAAGGATTTTTTTTTACACATTCAATTTTTTAGCCTATGAAACTCATATATACCATAAAAGCACAGTATAAGAAACAAAGCAACCATAGTACCATCGGACGATTTTGTTTAATTTCATCAGCTTTCACAATTAAAAAGATGCACCTACTGGTAACATCTTTCATGGTCCCAGCTGGCAGGAATCTCTCTTTGGGGGTCATGTTTCCTCTCCCAAGATCTTTCCCTTATGTTCCTCTGTGTCTCCATGTCCCAAGGTTACAAATCACTGTCCTGTCAGCTGGGTGGTAGAAATTGTTAAAATTCCCATTTGTTCATTAGCTAAAGCAATTTTGATTCCTGCATTCTGTCTTCTCCCATCTCTACCATTTCATAATGAATGAATTACTACTGTTTTCCTCATTCAAATGAGTGGCCTCTCGGTTGTTCACTTTTGCTTTCCTTTAGCAGCTGCCCAGTCACCAGTCAAGTGTCCAGGCTGGGACCAGGTCAAAGCAGGAGCATGTTCCTGCTCTGAACGGTGACATCCAGAGGACGGTGCAGAAGCGGGGCAGGCACGCTGGAATCTGTATTCTCTTATGTTCCAAAGTAAACTCTGTCTTCTCTTAACAGAAATTAATTTACATAGAACTTGCTGGCAAAAGACACTCAAAAACCAAGGACTGAGAAACACAGTTAAAACACAAAACTAGTAGTTGAAGTTCTGCCTGCCCCCAACCTATGCCAGAAACCACCAGAAACCAAAGCTTCCTTCTGGGGCCTGGGACATTTCCCGTTTCAGTTTCCCACACTGTCAGCTCCTGACTCGGACTCGGGCTGCCTTGTCCTCCATGTCAGGGACATTCCAGCTTCAGGGCCAGAGTCCCTCTTCTTGTCAATGTGGCCAGTTGCCGACACCCATTTTCACTGGGCCCTGCAGGTTGCAGTCTTTCTTCCCACTGACTGATTCAGTGCGTCCTGGGCCATGTCCTCAGGATGTATGTGTGTCCCTGGTAACGTTCAGAGCAGAGCTGCTGCAGGGGCTCCTGTACCCAGTTTGCCCCAACACACACACACACACACACACACACACACACACACACACACACCCTTGCTCACTCATACTAGCAGTGCAGCTAGGAAAGATGTCCAGTTCCCAGCTTTTCACTGGCTCTCTTGGACTGTGACATCTCCCATCCTCCCTCTCCAGGGCGTGTTGCTAAACCTCAGTCTCCTGTGCGAACTGTTGTAACACAAAACCACAGAGGCTGGTGGGCTCCTGGAGCTGAGCCCAACCCCCAGCCTGCTGTGTGTCTAGCAAAGGAACTAGAGAGTAGCTGCTCACCTTTTCTCAGCCTCAGCTGTCTCACCTTGAAAAGTGTTATTAATGACTACCCGTGTGTGTCCTAAGGATCAAACGAAGTAATATGCGTTAAATACATGGCACAAGAGCTGGCTCATCGTAGGCGTTTACTACATTCATGCTTCCAGTGATGGAACTCTTCCTTTTCCCGCTATTTCAGAGGCTGGGGCGGGCACAGCTCTCTCTTCCCCGCCTCCAGCTAGTGGCCTCTCAGCTCCCCTGCCCCTTTCTACTTGCCAAGATGAAAAAGCAAAACTCATGGCCTGCTCTCTGGTCCTGCCTCTGGGAAGGTATTTGTTGTTTCTCCAGCAGGCTGGATCCTGAAACTCCTGTCTCCCTCCTCGGTAGTTATTTTTCCTGATCCCCTTTAGCTCTGAACCCAACACAACGTGGAATTCTCATGCATAAAAAGTGACTGCCAGGACATAGAGGCCCAGTCCCCCTTGTGCTGGTGATGTCTGCCGTCCAGGGGTTCTTGCCAAGCTTGTGGAAGAGAAGGAAGACAATCAGAGACACCACTGACACCTGGCAGACCATAGTGAGTTTTGTAAGAGAAATGTGAAGAGAAGGTGTGGAATTTGGATCAGAAAAGGCAACCAGGTAGAGGTGTCACAGAGACAGACTGGGAAAGACAGGCAGAAACTTACTGCTGGAAAATGCCTGGGGAAGGCAGCTCAAGAAGAAGCTAAATCAAAAGCGAGAGCCAGAGGTTGGAAATTGTGGCTCATGTTCAGTTTGGTGAATCCAAGAGCTGAATTTCTAGCTTGTCCAACCAAAGGTTAGTCTTGGATGTCAGCAGCTGGCTGGGCCTGTTGTTCATGTATCTCATGCATTCTATGCTCGGGCCAGGAAAAGTCCTTCTGAGAAAACAGAAGGAAGTTGAAAGGAGGCTGAAAAATCTTCCTTGTGGCCTGGAATCATGGGAATTGCCTGGATTTTCTCCACGGAGGCTACTGTATCCTAGTGACATCACTATAGTGTCCAAAGAATCCCATTTTGATGTATGCACATACCGAGGACATATACTCATATGGTATATGTGATCCCATTTTGATACAGACACGTTTTCATATGTATGCACGGTCACATGTATTTGTACATGCCCCATGGTACAGCTTTATGAATATATACATGAATATACACTACATGAATATCTATGTGTATGTACAAACGCACACACAAAATAAATGTGTAACTTGAATTTTGTATGCTTATATGCTTTATCTCTCATTAATGAGATTAAAGGAAAACCAATTCATTTTCTAAGACTTCTGCTTCAAATGCTTTTATAATCAGAAAAATACATAAAATTTTCAACGAAATGACCTCACCCTTACTCCTTCTTAACTTGCCTTGATTTCCAGGAATTCCAAGCATGGGATATTGGAGTACTAGGAAAAAATGGCCGTGTTCACCTGTAATGCTCGGCTCAGAGCTAGCAAGGAACCTGCGGAAGCAGAAGTCACATTAGATGCCAAAGGTTCTGATTAGAGCAGAAGGATTAGATAATGAGGCCTGCCATCCCATATTTTCAGAGCGGACCCATGAAATCTTTAAAATTCAGATTTAAGAATCTCCTAGCTTCCTGCCAATACAGGGAACAAATTGAGAATAGAGATGGTCAACTTTTTATCCTCTGTTCTCCCCTCTCAGCCCGTGGAGAATCGGAGAGAATTAGTGAGTTAAATAGATGAAACAGAAGAGACAGAAAGGTGGGGCCGGCCTTGGTGGGGAGTTTAGCTTTAGCAAAGGTAAGAGGAGGCCACCTGAGGTCTCCTGCAAGGCAGCAACGCAATGTGCTCAGCAAGGTCACTCGGCTACTTGTGGAGAGTAAGTGGAGCCACGCAGAGTAGAAGCACGCAGACCAGCTTGGCGACAGTGACTGAGGATGGAGGGAAGGCGTTTCACACACAGGCACAGGTGTAGATCAACGTACAAATGCACACGTGCAGGTATACACACACATTTACCTACATGGAGAAAGTGCCCTTAGGTAAATGTGCTTCTGTTTCCATTCAATAAAAAAAGCCTCCAGCCTGTGCCTTTATGAACTTTTTTCTTATAATTAATGTTTTTATCATCTATTTTACAAATCACTTTTGACTGGCATATGTCATTGGATATGTCCTCCTTTCTGCGACAAATTCCTATTTTCTGTCATTTCGAGTTTTTGTTGTTAAAGATAATTTTCAAAGCATCTTTGCCAAGAAACTGCTGAAATGGTCAAATTATTTTCTTAGGGTTTTCAGTGGAAGTGCATCAAATGTACAGACATTTCTAAGGGCTGTGACACAGAGTACTGAACTCCCTTCCACAATTTGGTCCCGATCGATACCTGTATCAAAAGTGGATGAGGGCACCTCCTTCCACATACCCTCCTCTTGGAATTAAAGTTTGCCAAGGTGTGAACAAAAATATTGTGGTCAGTTTAGTTAGTATTTCTCAGATATTTGCAAGGCTAAACAATGTTTGCTTTCCAGGTTTATGGGTTCCACAGCCATGGCTTCACTCAACTGTGGATCAGAAATAATTCGGAAAAAATGGATGGAACAGGTATGGATTCTCTTTATCATTCATTTGGCAGTATAGCCTAACAACTATTTACATAGATTCCCATTGTACTAGCTATTATGAGTAATCTAGAGATGATTTAAAGTAATTGGGAGGATGTGTGGGTTATATGCAAACCCCACAGCATTTTATGGAAGGTACCTAAGGATCTGGGGATCTATATGAGGTCCTGGACTAATCCTCTGTGGATATCAAGGGATGACAATATATGTATATAGCACCCCTTTTATTTGTCTTTCTGTGTTTTTAAAGTAAGCAGAGAGTTAAGTGTTATGAAGGTCATTCATGTAACAGATTTAACAACATGTATCACATAGAAATATTTCCACATGGAGGAAACTCTCTGCTGAGTTATTTCTTAATCTGTATGAAATCTCAGCTGCTCACACTAAAACATGGAGCAACTTTTCAAGGGGGGGTGAATAAAAGACAGTGCAGGGAAAGTTGGTTCTAGTTGCTGCCTGCCGTGGGAAACATGATGTATAACAAATGGATCTGGAACCTGGTGCATCCCATGCTGGTCTTGCCGTAAAGTTAACTGTAGAGTTTGTACTTCTCTAGTGAGGGAAGGGAAGGTGTCACATCAGTGAGCAGGCCATGCAGGGACCACACTGTTACCCCTAGAGATACTCCCCGGGAGTGCATCCTTCAGGGTGGTTCCCAGAGGAGGATGCACTCAGGCTGAGGCCTTGCATGCGGACCCCCATTAAACAAAAGGACGCCTTGCTACCTGGGGGAAGAAAAACATGAAGTTCACTTTTTATTGGCAAAATATTAATAATGTAAGAATTTAAAAGGGACTTACAGGCCAGTGGATATAAAACTGAGATCCTGGTGGCAAAATAAGTCATCAAATTTGTCGTTTTCATTTCCCATGTTCAGTCTAAATCTTTCATTGATTCCAGAATAAATAGGTAAATCATTCAATAAAGTTCCAGCGTGACATCTGAATAGAATTTTACTTTAATCCCGCACTGTCTGAGGGGAGACAGAAATGGAGCTGGCGGGCTGTGTGTTTTTTTTAATGAATAAGAAAAAGGTGAAATTCCTTTTCTCATCTATTTTTCCTTATTGAATGCTGTGGTTTTGTTGGGAAAGAATTGGCTGAAGCGCCATGATTTTTATGGCCTCATGCACCAGTAAGTCCTGGGTCACGGAGGTGGTTTTGGATGCTTCACTCTGATGAGCCTCCTTGGTGGACCCACGTGGAGCAGATGTGTGCTCTCCACTAGGCCCTGCCCAAGTCCTGACTCAGATCCAGGCCGTGGGTTTGTCCTTAGCAACTACGTCTTAGGCATCGCTTTTTTTGTGGTAATAGATAACTAAAACATCTTCAAGGCTTATATTTGAGAAAAGTGTAACTCCTTAAAGCAAAAATATAGTTATCGTTTCCAACAAAAGTGTACACATCCTGGGCAGGACACATGTGAGAGCCAGCCACTGGGAGACAAGGCCTTGGGCCTGGTGCTTTGGCTGCACAGCTTGGACTCCCTGGGAATGCGTGTCATCACTTTGGATTCTCTTGGTCCTTTTTTCTGAAATTGAGCTTTCAGGGAGAGACTGGGTCAGGTGAGCGTCCGCTAGTCAATCACATCCTCCATCCTAGGAAGTAGCCCCTCAGTCCTGTGGGCCAGCAGCTGTGTGCACACCTTCCTGGGCCTTCTCCTGCCTGGAGGCTGTTCAGGTCACTTCTGTTCAGATTCCAAGACTGTCCTTCAGGAGACTCTTTTGGTATGCATGTTAGTTGGCTTCCACTTCTCTGACAAAACACCCAGGAAGAACAGCACCAAGGAAGAAGGGGTTATTTTGACTCCAGGTTTCATGGCTGCAGTCCGTGGTCAGCTGGCTGTGCTGCCCTGGGCCTGTGGAGAGGCAGAGCACTGTAGGGTGTGCTGTAGGGCAGCCCCGAAGAGGAAAGCAGGGAGGAGGCACACAAGGCCGAGATGCAGGACTCGAAGCTATCCCGAGCGACCTGCTTCATCCAGCAAGGTCCCTCCTGCTCGCTCCACGGCCTGCCAGTAAAACCAATTACAACTCCACTGACATATTGACCCACTGATGGGGTGACAGCCCTTGTGACCCAGTCACCTCCCCAAACCCTGTCAGCTGTCACCAGCCTTCAACACGGTGAGCCTTTTGGGGGACACTCTAGATCCCAGCCTTAATAATGCTTGGAATCCACAAACATTAACTAAGACACAGAACTTGAGAGAAAGTAGCTTTGTAGGAACATCGTTCTAATTCAGCACACACAGAAACTGTGCTTCAGAAAGTTTAATTTAATAGCTTGAGGTATAGAGACAGAACCAAAGCCCGGGTCTTCTAACTTTCAAGTCAAAGCCTTTCCTCTGCTCCCAAGGAGAAGCAGGCCTTGGGATAGAACTTTCCTTTCTCAGATGGAGATGGTGACGTCAAGGACCACAGAGGGGAAGTCTTCATTAGAGTCTCTGGCATACCCTCAAGTTCAGACCTCTGAGTTAGGCCAAACTCAGTACTGGTGCTGTTTGGCGTTTTATCTTATCTCAGGAAATGCTTACTTTGCAACTAAAACTCTTAACCATTTCCTCTTTAGTATTCTTATGGTTTGATTCAATAACAAAAAGCAAACTTGCCCCTCCTACCAATTTACTCTCAACAATGAAGAGAATCTAATGGATATAAAAGTTAGTTGGGAAATTTCCCCTATCCCATAGAAGGTCTCAGCAGTGAGAAAAAGACCTTGGGACACATTCATGAAATAGTCTTAAAACCCATAGAAAAACATGATTTACATTTTCAAAACCCATTAAAACTATGAGTGTAGTATTGATGCACTTACTTAAAGGATTAAATCAATTTCTGCTTTCTTTCTCTCTCTAGTCTCAAGGTTGTATGTGTTTTCTCTTAGTTTCTCTATGGAAAGGAAGTTTTCTTCTTATTTCTCACTTCTTGGTTTGTCAAGAAGATATGTTTTTCAAACCCAAGATTCATTTCCACTTTTCTGCAACATATTTTGGGGTTTACACTCTTTTCACACTCCTTATATTTTAATAGGCACTAGTTATTTTGCTGTTTTTCACCTACACGGCCAGCATCAAAGGTTTGCCTCCACTGGTGGCTATAAATATGTCCCCTTTCTCACTTGCCTCACGGTTCTTGACATGGTAGTAAAACAACAGAATTTTTTCATTCATTTATTTCTTCAACAAATATTTATGAAGGAACGTTTGTGAACTAGGAACCCTGCTAGGCTTACAATCCCCATGACAGTGTCAGGGAATATTTCTGTTGAGCTTTATTCAAACATCCTCTTTTAAAAGAGGCATCAAGCCAACTAGGATGCTGTGCAGGTGGAGCACATCCAAGGGAAGCAGCCTAAGAAGGGATTTCACAGAACTGAGGCAATAACAAGTGAAACAACTACATGTCCTTGAACGTCACAGAGGACAAAAGAGTGGAGCTGGAGTAGGGAGACCCAAGCTTTGGCTCCAACTCTGGTAGCCAAGTTTAGAGCCTTGGTGTCTGAAAAATTGGGAAGATGAACTTGACAGTCCCTAAATTTCAACCCCAATTCTAAAATTCTACCAACAAAGAGAGAGGTAAAATTCCTCCAGTTTCTAACTGGAAAGACAGGATGAAATTAGAAAAATTAAAATCAAGGGTCGTTGTTAGATTTAGTTCCCCTTAGTAAGAGCTTAATGGAATGTGGAATTGTGCTCAGAGTAGAGAGATTAGAGCTTCCCTGGCTTAAGATATTTAAAAATAAATCTTGTCAAGTTTCATGGCATGTACGGTTATCATCCTAACAAAGCCTTTAAAAACAAGTAAGAAAGTAAAAGAAAGAAACAGAGATAAATGGACTTTTTTTCTTTTCATTCTGGAAAATCTATCGCTGCATAAAATAATTTCACTAGACCTCAGAAATATACTATTTTTTGTTCTTAAACAAACTCAAAAGAAATAAAATGATGGCAGAGCAGATTTTCAGAGTATTTGCTTAGACTCTAAATGACAAATTTACAAATAACCCCCCACCACATGCACACACACACGCACACACACACACATGAGACTGCAGATTCAAGCTATCAAATGCATTTGCAGCTTTGTGCACCACATCTGAATGTTCAATAAGGCAGACAGGGGAGGGAGTAATCCGTCTACATGATGCCAGGCCTGAGTGGCAAAGTAATCCAAGGTGAAGAAAACATTTTTGGAGCAGCTGCAATAAGGCATGAGATAAATTGTGCAGGAACCATTTAGCTCAGGAGACCCAACTGAGGAAAAAATAAGACAGCAGAAGTTGAGCATGAGATAAGACTATGTCAGAGTCTGGGGCCTGAGGAAATGTGCCCTGGAAGCAGAGGGAAAGGACGGGGACAGATGGGACTCAGGAAAGGAAGTGAGTGAAGGTGTGTGGTTGATTCGGATCACTGAGGTCACACATCGGGAGGACAAATGAGTCAGCACGGATTGGAACATAAGATTCCCACAATTCTGTGTTACCCTCTGTTCAAAACTCAGGTTTCTTCCTTGGAAACATGTACTGGGCCCCGCAAGTGAGCTCCCATAAATTTTTGCAGAAGAAATGTGAGCTGGTTCCAAAGAGGCAGAAGGCAGGGAAATTAAAAGTAGACGTCCAAAAACATGGTCTCAAGTGTAGACAGATCTGAAATAAAGCAGAAGCTCAAAAGCCTCCAATTGTAAGAAAATGCATTCATTCTCCAATGTGCAAAACTCTGTTAACCTGTAAGAGAGATGACCGTGATGTTACACCTTAATGGAATTGAGTTCAAGATGTACGAACTTCAAGGTGGTTATAGATTTTTAAGTCAAGTTAGAAGATTTGAACAGAGATGCCCCAGGTAATAATATGTCCAAAACCTTATCCATGGGCTGTATTTCATATCTGCTATGTTAACTTTTCTATTTGTCAAATGGTCAGTACTGAATTGGAGTGAAACCTTACTAACCCTTGACAGGAATGAATTAAGTGTGCTAGGATCTATGGATGAAAAGAAAGAGAATGTACAAAAAAGAATCTTACAGAACGACAAGCCTTTCTCTCTGCATTCGGTTCTGATGGAGATACTTTAAAGTCAATGCACTGAATCTACAAAAAGAAAGATGATTCAGACTGCGGGTGGATAACCCAGCTGAAGCGTCTTCCTTGTCTACGAGCTCAGTGAGTCTGGGGCAAGATTCCTGCCTGGGGGACCCTGGAAACACAGAAAAATAGGGCACTCAGGAAAAAAACGTATCCCGAAAGCCTACCAACAAGTCTTACATTTGCTCTAGGCTTTTCATTTTATGACGATTCCTCTGGAAGCTCCTCCTGACTTTCCATGCAAGTAAACTCAGGGTTAGCCACAATTTAGCCAACACTGAATCAACTAGAAAACAGATCTGCCGCCAGCCTGAGTGCTCTTTCTGCTCTGTTACCTTCCTGCTTAATTCGATGGAATCTGGGTACCAGGGGATTGTGACATTATTCAAGGAATTTATATTAAAATATCCAACGACACCTGATACAGATTTTATGTGATCATAATCGAGGAAGTTCTGATCCACACATCCAGAAATGAACAGAGCCAGGCAGAGCTCAAGAAATAATTTCTTTGTCCCCCTACACTGCCCTGGATAACACTAGGTAGGTAGGAGAAGAAATAGAACGAAACTCACAGTTATAAAGCACCAACTATGTGCCTGTTGCCAAACTAGGCATTTCACATACTTCCTTCAATCCCTTCCTGACGAGTAGGTCTTACAGCTTCTGTTTTATAGGTCTCATTTTATCGCAGAGAAAACTGAGGATCAGAGAAGTTGGGGGAACACTTCTGCCCTTTCCTAGTGAGAAGGCAGCAGAGCCGAGAAGTAAACCAAGAGGGGCTGACATAGAAACCTCTGCCTTACTCTGTGCCACAGGGCCTCACAAGACACTCTGGGAGCCTCAGAGAGCCCAGATGCTTCCCCAGACCTGGTGTCACTCTGTCTGTAGAACAGGGCTCTCCAGGGCTCTTAGGGGGTCTCAGGCCTGGTAGAGGGCATGGGAGCAGTCACCTCATGCCCTTTCGCCAGGGGGAAGAGGACAATCTGAGAGAGAGGGAAAGAGCTGGTGCCTCTTGAAGCTAGACCCGAGTCCCTGTGTGGAAGAAAGGCCTTCCCCTCCCTGGATAGGGGGACAAAGAAATTATTTCTCGAGCTCTGCTTCCCATGGTACTGCACACCCAGCCAGGGGTCTCCAAGCCTGCTGTGGACAGCAGCCGGGACCTGCAGAGACGGGAAGGTTCTGTAACGCGGGTGCAGCACTCTCGGATCGCGAGGGCCGCCTGAGCCCATTTACAAAGCTGTCCCTGAAAGCCCGGCCTGAGCCGTGTCCCCTAGAGATGGTGTCCTCTGGGGAGTTGAAAGGACGCAGTATCTTGAGCTTTAGTGCTCAGTAGAGAACCCTAATTTACAAAATACCCCTGTGTTGTCACACGGGGAAACTGCCGCATCTCCAAACTTCCCAGCCCCACCCTCTCATCTTCCCAACACACCGTCTTGGGCTGATTAATAAAACAAAGCAGAGACATAAGTCAGTAATCTACATGGATCAGATAAACAAATATATGTATTCCCAAAGCCTTAGGCTAATTATTACCAGCTGTCATTACTGTCAACAGATGAGCTGCCCAAGACAAGAATTTGTTTCTTACAGTTAAATGGTGACTAGGTAAGTCTTCCTGGTTGGTGCTCCACGTAGTGATGTAGGCACATGGGCTCCTTCCATGTGGTGTGGCCCCATCTTGGGAATTCCAGGTTGTCCTGGACATCATCCATTCAGCCCTGGGGAAAGAATGTGGGAAGAAACATTCAGCCCAGCAGCTGAAATATGTCACTTCTGCTCATGCGGTGTTGGCCAGAGCTAGCTACAAGGCTGAGCCACCTGCAAGGGTGGAAGCTGCCACTGCCAGGAACCTCTACCCCTGCTGCATGAGACTCACCCAGACTCTCCGTGAAAAGAACAGAGATGCAGCTGTCCCTGCATTCGGCTGCAGCCCTGGAGTTCTAGCAATGCTGTTCTTTCCTGCGTGCCCAGATGTGGCTCCTCCTGGCCAGCTCCAATCCTGCTCTCTGTAGGCAGCCCATGTCCCCCACCTGGGGGCTGCTTCTGGGAAGAGCCTTCCTGCTCCCTTTCCTCCCTCTCTGCATCTAAATTTAAATCTCCCACAAAGGCGTGTCTGGTGGCCCTCTGCGTCTACAAGCTCCTCCTCAAGGCCTCGACAAACTGCAGACCGTGCACGATGTAGTTGAGCCTGTGGTAGCCGCATCCCAGCACGCACAGACCTAGGTCCTCGTCCTCACTCCCTAAACAGTGTGGTGCAAAAACAGCTCTTACTTTGTAATCTAGAGATGATTATGAGTAATCTAGAAATTATGTAACTGCAAGTGGATGTGTGGAGGCTCACCATGGCATTTTATTTCGGGAACTGAGCATCTGCATATTCTGATATCCACCCAGGTCTTGAATGCATGCTCCACAGCGACAAAGCCACCATGGATTCCCCAGCCATGTGGCCTCCTCCAACACTTAGCTCCTTTCTGACCACTCTGCCATTCTGACACCTGTTCCCTTTATTGTTACGTCCTGTGCCAACAGGCACATCTAACATCCTTTCCTATGCAGGGGCTTCTCCCAGTGAACTTGGGATCCCCCGATCCTGGGGTCTCAGGGATGCAACTTCATCCAAAGGAGCAGGTGGAGCTGGTCGGCCCAGTTTCCAGGCCCGTGTTTCCTTTTTCCTTCCTTCCCATTTATCTCCTTCCTCGATGTAGTACCTGCTACCTTGAGGGCACTGGGGACAGCAGATGGGACAGCTGCACCTTGGAAATGGTAAGAGGTCCTCACAGCTCAGCATTTCCACGCATCATCTCTTGCTCTGTAGCCCCGTTTACACCGGCGAGTCCACAGACCCTCTCGTTTCTGCTTCCTTTCATATCTTGCTTACACACCAGCAAACTCTTTCCCAACCCTGGCTTTTTACAGCCATAACTTGACAATAACAGCCGATCATAATGCAGATTATCTCTATAAACAGCTTCTACTGTAGCCGCCTTTTCTAGAGCCCTGAGACATGTGGCTTACTCACTCCTGTATCACAGACAACAATTCTGTTAAATGTTTCACTGCTGGGTGTGGCAGAAATCATGGTCTTTTTGCCTTTGACTCAGTTCCCTTCCTGCTGGCCATTTAACTGTCCAGCCCATGCCTCTTATTTTACAGATTTTTATGGCACTATTTGTTCAACTTCAGCATATCGATTTCCATATTTGCAAGAGCAGATAAGACCAATAAACACAGGGATACTAGAAGTGCTGTATAAAATTACCTTCCAGTGATAAGGTGTACATGAAACAAGTAAATTCACATTTAGATTCAGGTCTTATTCCTAATATATCTCATTATGTTTATGCAAACATTCCAAAATCTGAAAAACACAAAATCCAAAACACCTCCCCACCCCACCATCCGCCTGTCTGCAACCCTCGTGAGCAGCAAGAACGAGGCTGAGTTGCCGACTGTGGCTTGCCAGTTACAGACTCGTCCTGAACGCTCCTGGAATAGCAAGTAGACTTCTAGCACTTTGCACTGAGCCATTTTGCATTTTGGCATTTGTTTATTGCCACGGTTGGAACTATCTAAGCTAGAAAATCTCCTCTGCATTAAATATAGAAGACTAAAACTAAAACATCATAAACATATGGATAACGACTCCACCAAAAAGATTTATTTCCTTCACTGATATCTCTGCACAAGCAAGGTCCTGAATTTAAGCAGAGTTTAGTCTCAATTTCACACTTCGCACATTGGCATTATATCCATGTATTTACAGAGCTTTTCTCAGTCCTTGGAGGACATTTGCCTCAATTAGCATCTTTATGTCTATCTGGGTCTTTGTTCAGGGAGACAGGTCTGCAGACTACCAGTTCCTGGCACAAGGACTCAGGGCAGCAAAGTCAGCATTCGTGCCACATTCTCTCCCTGGTGGAGTCTTTGCATTCAACACACATGAGATGATCTAGCAGAAAATCCAACCCACATCCTCTCCAGCACAGACTGAAAATCAAAAGAGGCGAAACTTTCCCACATGGCAGTGACACTTTGACTTGGAACGTGAACTGCGAAGTGGATTCTCGCCCCTGAAGGAAATGTACAATCTGGAATGTTCTCCCGAGGTGGGAGCTCTATCCCTAACCAGGCTGACACTTCCAAGCTGTGGCGGAGCCACTGCCCGGGACACTTGCTGGGCCCTCGTAAAGACACAGGACTCACACCTGGTAGGAGGGGCTTGCTCGTCTCCCGAGGACTGCTTGACCATGGAACCAGCATGCATACCCTGCCCTGTGTGGATCAGGACTGAAGCCTCCCCTGAAAGAGATTTGAACCCTGAGCAAGAAATGCACCCGTCCCGCCCTGCTTCTGGATTCAGCCTTGCTGCCCCCATGCGCTCTGACCCTCAGGCTTCCCCTCCTGCACCCCACTGGGCAGAATGGCTCCTGGATCTGACTGTCACACTCTCTTCCCTACAAGAGCAGAGAGTGGGCTGTACCCACCTTTGCACACCAGGTTCTTAACTCAGTGCCTAGAGGCGCAAAAGACTCCGAGTTGGAAAAAAGTTTTCGGGCACTCAAAACCAACTCATAGTAAGTGCAGATGCATGATTAACCATAGTACATGCTTCCCAGGGGTGCTGGGTGTACCCCAGAGAGCCACAGTCCAGAGAGGGGGAACATGCTCTCGTCAACCTCAGAGCCCATTATGTGCCTGGAATGCAGACCACAGTGCTGGGCAGTAGCATAAGGATAAAGGTCCAAAGAAGGAAGTGGTGGTGAACAAGGGAGGAGAAGCAGGGCTTTCATCACCTCCAAAGCTTCGGAAGGAGGTGACTGTGGGTGGATGAAAGCAAGACTGTTCAGGAGTTTCCAGTTAAGAAGATTTTTACAGATTGTAAGAGCCACATGAACCTAAGAAGTTCTAAGAATGGGTAAGTTCTTCAGAGACACCAGGGAAAGTACTGCCAGATTCCCCCAACCTGCCCCACAATGAGTGAGGAAGACAAGGAGGTGGCTGAAGTTAGCACACAGTGAACTTCTACCTGCTCCCAGGAGGGGTAACCCTGAGCAGGTGCTGCACTTCCTTCTTCAAAGCCAATTAGGTCCACGAATGTCTTCTCAAGGCCCTGGGGGCACTTTGTTCCGATAGGATCTGCCTTGGGATCTGCAGCCAGCACCCAGGCCTGCACGGCTCTCAGCTTGGGAAGCACCCGGACCTTGCCACGGCCACCACAGAGTAATATCAGAAAGGACACCAGAGAGTGCACGAAGGGTGGAGGCCTGGGGCTCCCTGCCCACTTGCCCAGGCCCTTGCTGCCCTGCCCACCCATCTGCTCGCTGCTGTGGGGACTTTGTGGCTATGTGGGGGGTGCGGTTGCAGTCACGGATGCTTGGAGGTGGTAGGAGGTGGACACCAAGGTCCCGAGAAGGAATGAAGCAGCACTTCGCTTTGGGTTGATGTCAGAGGTTGTGGTCTGTGCAGTCCAAACACAGGATCATCTACTCTCTTTGATTTATTCCCTTGCTGCGTTCACAGGGACAGGGGCCTCGTTCCAGAGTACATGGCTGCCATGTGGCTCTGTGTAGTGCTTTTGCTTGTAGGCAGTGACGTAAATCCCTTCCCTTGAGACCTTGCCTCTTCTTTTTTTTTTTTTTTTTTTTTTTTTTTTTGGTGCTGGGGATCAAACGCAGGGCCTTGCGCTTGCAAGGCAAGCACTCTAACCACTGAACTAAATCCCCAGCCCAAGAGACCTTGCCTCTTCTTCTTCTTTCTTCTTCCCAAGACCCTCAGGCCATTTGTTCTCATCTCCAGTGCTCTGCCTTTCAGTTCATCGGGGGTTTGCTCTTGATGTACAGTGTGGGGAGCAGAGAGGCGTGTGTAAGAAACCTTTCCCTGCCAGGGTGCCCTCTTTGTCACGCTCCTGTATTTGTGCTTAACGTGTCCCTGCTTCCCTCTACACCTACACAATTCATGGCTCAAGCAGGGAAAGGAAACACAGCGCACAGTCTACCTTCCCTAACATAGAGTCAGGCATAACTGTGAGTTCAAAGGCCTCAGTGGCCTCAGGGAAGACAAAAGTGCTCAGAAACATGAATGTGTGGCCTTCAAATGGAAGTCGGAAGCCAGTTCAGACCAGACAGAGGAGACCTCCCGCCACCCTCTCAGCTTCCATCTGAGCCATTGGGCTACTCTGCCAGGCCTCTGTCTGCCTGGGTTTGAATGTTCAAGATTTTTTTCCTGGAAACTCATAGTGCATAAATTTATCCCATAGGATTAAAAAAGAGGCAAGATAAATTTATAATTTGGTACTCATTAATATTAATTCAATTAACACAGGGGGAAAGAGAAAAAAACCTTTCTTCTTCTTTAAGCAGGATCAGATATCCCCGGAGAAATTAAGCAGGATGAAGATGAAAGACAGCTAAAAGAGGCCAATTGTTTCTGATCCTTCACTGTGGCCTAGACTGATCAGTCATTCAGAGGTGAATGGTAATCACAAACATGGTGTTCTGAATAAAACCTAGGTCTGAAATCTCTGCCCTTGAAGAAAGGAAATGGCAAGGGCCATTGGTCCAAGTGCCAAGAGTCACAAATGTAAATTAACTCAGGCATCGAGTGGGAAAAATAAGTGCTCGAAGTGGCCAGATATATTAGTGTCAGGGCGTGTGATAAATAGGAGAACATGGGTCCCATCTAACTGCTGTGAATCTGATTTAAATTTTTAAAAAATTTAACAAAGCTGCTATCTTTACTGTGCTGGTCATGCGAAATATGTAATGAGCCATCTTCAGCCCGTGGCTGAGTTGTGTGGACCACTGAAAGTCAGACTAACAACAGCCTGGGTAACTGGAGTTTCCAAGATTTATTTCACAAATCTTCCTTTTCTTATTTCACAGAGGACTGCCAAAAGCAACATTTAACTAAAAAAGATAAGCAATGCAGAGGCATGTTGAGCATGCAGGGTGGGGTGCCACTTCATGGGAAGTCCCTGGTCCGGATTGTCCTCTTCTCTCATCAGCCTGGGCACCCAGGACCCACCTCCTCCTTCCGCCACATTCCCGTGCCAGGAAGGCTGTCCACGGAGCCCGCCTGACTTGAAATCATCTTGTGCTTCTCGCTTGGCTACGCATTCAAGTACAGACTCCATGAACAGTATATTTTTAAGGCTTTTCCTAGCCATCAAACTTCAAAGATTTTCTAAGATGCACATTTTCGTTTTTCACACTTAACATCTCTGAAATTGGTTTGTAGTTTGTGTCTCAAAATCTCGGGCAGCCATGTGGCGCTTGTGATGTGGGTGCCACTGCCAGAGGATGCACATTAGAATTTGTGGGATGGGGGAACCCCAGGGACAATAGTGAGGCGGTTCTTTAAGAAATGTCACATCACGGTGTTTCCGGTGGCACAGAAGACAAAGCTGTATGAAAAGTAGATCTTCATGAGTTTTGACTCACGGTGGTGAAAGCAGAGCTGTTTGGGGCGCTCTTGAGTCAAACCTCACTGCTTTCAAAGTCCCTAGATCACAACTCTCTGTTTCTGCCTTTGTTTGTTCATTTACTCTACTGAAATTTAAAATCTCCTCTGTTGTAATTCTGCAGTCTTTTAGAACTAGTTGAAAGGTAGCGGGCTCAGCAAAACTTCCCCCATGTCACTCACTGACTGCAGCCTGCCCCGGGTGCTGCACCCTGTGCTGCTGTACCCCATGACACTTCTGAAATCCTCCAGGTGGGCACATGAACATGGCATTGCTCTTCGCCTTCACAAAAACCTTGTGAGGTTGGAATTATCTTTTATTCTTCAGATCAGTTGAAGTAAAATTTAGAGAGAATAGGTGGATTATTTCATAAATTTATTAGGTAGTAAAAAGGGCTCTTCGGGCCCAAATTCTTCTCTGTTATTGAATGCTGGCTTCTTTATCTCCACACCCTCTCTCCCTGTCTGACTACTGAATACACCACATTGTATTTAAATAAATAGGATATGCAAAATACCATCCAAAGCTAAATTTTCCTGAGAACAAAGTCCCAAATTTCTTAAAAAAAAAAAAAACAAAGAATTTTTTAATTATTCTTTTTTTTATTATCAGGCTGATACTCTATCAAACTCCATTTATTTAAGAAAAATTAAAATTGTGCTTCATTGTAAGAAATGAAATATAGATGCTTAGCCTTGGAAATGCTAAGATTGTTTTTCTTATTCCTCTTGTTATTTTCTTAAATAATAATGCAGAACTGTTGCAAATTTAACCAGAACAACCAGTTTGCATTCGAAGTTATTAAAATGTAAGAAAAATTCTCACTGACGCTAGCAAGAAGGGCCAGCTGTAGAAAAACATAAAACTCATTTTCTTAATTAAAAGAAAAGAGGAGAAAAAGAATTTCCTTTGTCCAAATGTAAAGAGCAAGTTTTAGAATCACACAACCTGAACCATAATTTAGGTCGGCTCACATTCTGTGAATTTGGGCAACTTACTTAACCTTGTTGAACACCAGTAGCCTCATTTATTACTGAGGATCTGTAAAAAGCACACCAGAGTGTTGCCTGGGAACAGTCTGGTTATGATACATAAAGTCAAGGTGTTGGTGTCCTTAGAAAGGATAATGGCACATTGGCCATATCCAGAAAGAGGGCTAGGATATCATTTAATTGCTGTTTAAAACAAATAAACAAACCAAAAACCTTTCTTCTGCTGCAAAGAATAGATTTGTCAAGAGTTGGGTAATCAGAAAACAAATGAGAGATGATGGTGTCCTGTACTTGGATCATAACAGTGATAGACACTGTTCAGTTAGATCAGACAGCTGAGATGGTCTGAGGAAACAGTGTCCACAGGGTTTGGTATTGGCATCGATGGTCTGAGCAGAGGTGCAGGAGCAGCTGCTGTGACCCACCTTAGGGCTGTGGGTGCAGAGGCAGGTAGATGGGAGCATCGGCAATTAGGTTAGGGAATACTGGGAGGAAGTGGGGAAGGGATCAAGTGGGTTACACAAGTGGAATAAAAACTTCAATCACTTATAAAACAAAAGTCCACTTTTAGAAATTAATAGTACAATTTTCAAAATCAAAGTTCACATTTTTATTTGATTTTTGATGTTTCATTATCTCTATCCACAATTGAAATGTTGATCCAAGTTAAACCATATTTTCTCCTCCACGTCCCTTGCCACATGGGCATGTGCACTTCTTGCAAGAAAGGTCCCAGAGATCCACTATCAGTGGAGTCTTTCCCAAAGAACTTTTGATTTTCCTTCTCCCGTCAAGGCATTAACTGTGGTGTTGAGGCAGCCACTTAACTGAACCTTGACATCAACCCCATAGTTTTCCCTGCAGGACCAATAGTTCTCACTGGGGACTGGGTGGGAGTTGACTCTTTTGTCCTTGGAGGTATCTATTCCCTTAGGATCCAGAAAACCAGCATAGCCCTCATCAAGCCTAAGCACGTCCCCCTCACACCCTCCTCCACACCCTCTCAGAGCCACTTTCTCAACAAAACCCACATTATTGCCTGAACTTGCAGCGGTCATCATTACTACTGCGTCTGGGAGGCTCCAGCTTCCTCTCCACAGAATTGTCCCAGCAGTTGGTCTAGAGGACCGTGATCAACGAGCTGTGGTGTGAGATGACTTCTAAGCAGACTTCCTACTCTCAGATTCTTACACACTTAATAAATACTCTTCAGAAAACCAAGAGTACTTGTAAATCACATGACTGTTTGAATTTACTGAAGTCATATAGTTTCACTCCCACTTTTTATTTGAACTTAGCTGAAAAGTGGAATATGCAGAAGACGTCTCAGACCTATGCCAGGTGACGCTGTCACTGCCAGCTTTCAGTGAGGAGGGCGCCCTGTGCAGAGGGCTCTGACAGCTGGGGTGTGGCTGGGTCTACAGGCACGTCTGCCAGGGAGGCGGGCACCGTGCGGGACGTGCTGGAGTCTGGGGCTGCTGCCTCCCTTCTGACCCTGACAAGCTGCATACCAGACACCTCTCATCGGTGCGCCTCAGATCCTCACGGGCCAAGCAACAGAGTTCAGTCATATCAGTCCCTGTTCTCTGCCTCTGCTCGGTTGCCATGTGGGGACAGACGACCCTTCTTGTGGGGACGTCCCTGAATGCTGCTGGGTGTCCGGCACCCTCCCCAGCCCTGGACAACATTAGCACCCTCTCACCCCAGATTCGGACGAACAAGAGCGTCTCCAGGCATAAGCACCTGTCTCCGCGGCTCAGGAGGGGGCCTTGCATGGGCGACTAGAAGAGGAAGATATTTTAGAAAATAAGAAACCAGGCACTCCCACTTCCACTGCTGTCTGCTATAAAAGTTTCTTTTTTTGAACCTGAAGCTAACCACTATTGGAACCCTTAAAGAGATATATACCTTCCAAATTGATGCATATGATAAAAGTGAATATATCTCATTTTTAGTAAAGATAAGTAGCAAGCTTCAACAACAGAAACAGACTAAGCAGCACCCTGCAGGAGTTAGAAGAGACTCAGAGGTGACTGTGGGCATCAGCAGCTCAAACATTGCAACCCGGATAGCAAACCGGACTGAGTATGGTTATCAGCAGCAAAAGCACTCAGATTATTTTACAGAACACTAGTGAACTTCATGTGGGCTGTGATTATAGGGCTGAAACAAAACAGATTCATGAAGGTTTTTTCTTTTAAAAGAGTGGACAAATATGTAACACTATTTCATTAAATAATAAAAAGGGCAAAATAGCAAAACTAATGGTAACCATCAATAAATCAAAGTAATAATTGCTAAAACTGAATAAACATTTTTTCATCTTAATAAAGGGTTTAATTTAGGAAGAAAATATAAAGCTAGGAAGAAAGGTAGGAACTCTTACTCAGCCAACAATGAAACATCAAAATATACAGAGCAAAAACTATTAAGTTAAAAAAAGAACATAAATTTGTAAAAACCTAATAAAGGGGAGAAACCTTGACACAATATTATGTGCCCTTTTTGAGTGATCAATGAGATGAAAATCAAGAAAGACATAGAAAGTTTGAATAATATCACTGAATCATGTTAAATGAATTAACATTGAATTTTATAAGGGTGATATAATCATTTCATGGAACAATGAAGTAATTGCTATCTTAAATCTGTTTGACTATTAAGCCAAGAATGAGCCTCAATTCATTTCAAAAAGTTGTAAAAATATAGGTCATATTATTTGATGGCAAAATACTAAAACCATAGTATAGAAAAAAATAGAAAAAAAATAAAATAGAAAAAAATAGAAAAAAATAGAAAAAAAAATGGGAAAAAAGCCTAATGAACCATTTCGTCACACAAAAAAATTAAAGTAGAATTTTGCTTTATGAATATGAGACCACCACATGTAAACATGTATGTGATGCAGACTTTCACTTCTGACCTGAGAGAGACGCTGGCCTTGTACCCAAGGACTCAGCAGTTGGACAGAGTTTGTGCGTGACCCTTGCAGACCGCAGTCTGCACAGGACCAGGATGGGGATTCCTGGTTCCTCTGGGTGCAGTTTCCAGATGGAAGTGGAGACTCAGTGCTGAGCGCCGTGTGGCTGGGAGAAGGAAACAGAGACTGGACTGGTGAGGTGGCAGGGTTGTGTTCGGGCATTGGAGGGCAGGAGCCCCTGAGAAAGAGCCCCAAGTAACTCCAGGGTCCCTGAGCCTCCTAGATCCCAAGCAAACTGCTAGAGGCTCAGCAGAGAACAGCTCATGGAGAGGGCCTTCTGGGGTTGCACAGGGCTGGGGTGACGCTGGGACGAGACCAGCCAGAGCAGGGACCTGGCCAATACTCCGGGCTTCCATGTGAGACTCACAAAGTCAGCAGAGAGCATCAAAGTATCCAAACTATGTATAGAAAAAAAATGTGCGTGCTCTACGTTATTTCATATATGCAATTGGAGACAACATATATATTCAAAGGAAAGCAGGCTGAAGATGTTTTAAAATATATGAAATGTAACTAAGCTATACTCACAGAAAAAAATCTTTTTATGCAGGTTAACTATCCCTAAAGAAAACAACCAACCAAGAAGATCACAGCAGGAGAAACTGAATTCTCCACGGCCCCACCCACGTTCCACACCCTAACACATGGTCGTGTTGGGACTTTGAAGCTACTCTGGCCAGTGAACTAGAGCAGGCAAAATTCTTCTCCCAGACTGAGACGGCGATGATGCGATGTCTCCTCCATGTCTTGCTCCTACAGCCACAGTCACTGGATGTTATGGTTTATATCTAGACTGTCCCCCAAACTCTCATGTGTTCAGAGGTGGGGCTTTTGGAAGGTGATTGGTTCACGGGGTGCCATACTCATGAATGGACAAATCTGTGGATTAGTTCATAGCTGATGTGCTATTAGGGTGTGGGGCCTGGCTGGAAGAGGTGGGTCACTGGGCATGTGCCTTTGGACCGTACACCTCCTCCATAGCTCGTCTCTTCTCTCTCTGCTCCCTGGCTGCCACGGGTGTGCAGCTTACTTCCACCAGGCCCTTCTACCATGCCATTTCTGCCTTGGAGACAGTCAGCTGTGGACTGATTCCTTCAGACTGTGAGCCACACCAAATCTCTCCTTCTTTAAATTGTGGCTGTTAAGTATTTTGTCCCAGTGATGGGGAAGCTGACTAATACATGTGTGTTTCAGATGACTCAACTATAGTATAAAATATCACTGGACTTTGCATGTGAGTCAAATGTATCTTTGTCAGGCTTAGTGAATGGAGTTTGGCTGTGTAACAGCATTAATTACTCAACTATTAGAAGGCTCTATATAGAGTCAGAAAAGGACTTAGATTAGCGAGAGGAAAAAATGGTAAAAATGAAAACAGAAATCAATGATTCAAAAGAAGCAAAACTGAACATTTTTCTTTTAGATTCTTAATCAAGTAAGGAAATCTAATCAAGATAGGACATAAATCAGCATTAGTATTAATTTCCTAGGGCTGCCATAACAAATTGCCACAAAAATGGTGGCTGAAAACAGGCATTTATTTTCTCACAGTCCTGAAACCTAGAAGTCCCAAATAAAGGTTTTGGTAGGACCATGGTCTCTTTGGAGGCTCTAGAAGATTGTTATTGATAAAATGTTTATGACATCCCAAAAATTCTTATGTTGAAATCCTAGACCCCCAATGTGATGGTTAGGAGGAGACGTTCTTGGGAAGTAATTAGATTATGAGGGAAGAGATGTTGTGGGTGAGATCAGTGCCCTTAAAAGGAGATGTGGGCCCAGGGGGTAGCTCGGTGGCCAAGCGCTTGCCTAGCCTATGCAAGGCCCAGGGTTCAATCTCCAGAACCATCAAAAAGGAGAAGAGGAAAAAGAGAGGAGGGAAGGAGAGAAGAGGTGAACTTGTTGGCTAAGTCTTCCACTCTATGGCATCTCATGCCAGCAATCTGAGAAGACGACAAGAAAGAAGATCCTTTCTTATCTGAATTTCTGGTGGTTGCTGGCCATCCTTGGCTTCCCTGGCTTTCAGCTGCCACGGACAACCCTAATCTCAGCCTGCATTCTTCCACATTGGTATCTCTGTGACTTCTTTAGGACACCAGACACGTTGTGTTTCTGTCCCTCCCTAACCCAGAATAACCTTAACTATTACATCCTCAAAACTCCTATTTCCAAATAAAGTCACATTCATGGGTATCTAGGCCTAAGACTTCATCATAACTTAGGGGACACAATTCAACCCACAGTGGAAGGGACATAGTAATAAGGAAATTTGAAAATTATGAGATCATGCCAATACAGCAAAACATGAAATACTATATATAATTTTGGGAACCCTATTAGTCACCATAAGCAATCTAAGATGTAGCAAACTTACACAAACCAATTTGTCAAAACTTGGGGGGGGATGATATTTCATCCAACCCCTTGGGAGAATGGAATGTATGATTAGCTTCTAAAAGTTGTATTTAAATCAGAGCAAGTACATTATGGTTAGATCTAAAATATCACTCCAAATTCTCATGTGTGTGGAAAGGGACTGGACATAGTGGTAACATGGCTGGCTTGCTGTTAGGAAGTGGGGCCTGTTTGGAGGTGGGCCACTGGGGCTGTAATCAGGAAGGATGCTTTCTTATCCTTGGTTCCTCCTTTCTCTCTCTCCACTTCCTGGTCACCATGATGTGAGCAGCTTTCCTCCACCAGACCTTTCCACAATGCCCTTCCTGCACTGGAGTCAGCCAACTAAGGAATGAACCCTCTAAAAAGGGTGAACCAAAATAAATCTCTTCTCCTTTAAGTTGTCGGTGTCAGGTATTGTGTTTCAACCACAAGAAAAATGACTACGACAAGGTGTTTGTGCAATTTCTCCTTGAAAGGCCTTGGTTTTCAAAAACTGACTGGAACATGATGCAGCATGATAATATGCCAGCCGGAAAACAATGATTTTGAAAGAAGACTGATTTAAGCAGCTGATTTGGAAATTAAGAATGTTTCTTCATAGGAAGAGATTTTCTCTCTCTCTCTTTTTTTTACTTTTAAGAAAGAAAATACTGGTTAATTTCTTTCTTAAAAGATGAATTTTGAGATAAGAAAACATTCTTCTTCCTTAGATTACTTCTATATTGGAGAGACTTAACACAGAAAGAATTGTTCTAGCAAAAAAGAGTATCAGGAGGTTTGGAGTTGTCCAGTTATTGGTTAAGACAGAACTTGAGAGTCTGGAATAAGGCACACAGAAATCGGTGAAACTGTCCACAAGGGACATAACCCTGCAGAGGATGGGATGTGGTTTGGCCTCCGGAGGCTCCTGGGTTCAGGGTGGGGTCCCAGGTGGCAGTGCACGAGAGTTTGGGTCCTGTAGGATGTGGGTGCCAGTGGGAGGTCCTCAGGTCAGTGGGGACACTGCTGGGAAGAAGGTGAGGGACTTCTCGTGGCCCTGAGCTCGTCTTCATGAGAGCTGGCTGTCGAAAGAGGGGGCCTGACTCTGAAGTTGCACTCTGCCTTCCCACCATGGCATGTGTTCTCCGGCTTCTGTGAGAGTCACAGACCCAAAGAATGGACTTCAGAGGCAGGAAGAGCGGCAAAAGCAAAGCTGTTTATTCAGACTTGGAAGGCGGGGTGTCTGGTGGAAAAGCAGATCCCGGGCAGTCACAGGAAGCAGTTTAAACTGTAGCATGTGGGTCCTCCTCTTCCTCACTGACTGAGTACAGGGTGGTGGGGCACGATCTTCTCAAGCGATGTCTGTGAGTTTCTTGGTCTCACTCCCAGGTGAGTTTGAATTTCTTCAAAATAGTGTCTATTCTTTACTCCAAGACCTTCTGAGAAGCAGGTGTCCTCATTTAGGCAACCCGATTGCTATGTTTCCTTAGCTATCACATCTACATTTTTTTTTAACACAGAGTCTCTTTCTAGTTTATTTCTCCCCAAGGCCCTGTTTGTTTAGAGATACTCTAAATGTGTGAACTTTGTCAGGCAGTTAGACAATTTTAATGGGCATTAACTATTTCATCTTGCAAATGGACCACTTTAAGTTTCTTTCTTAAATTGCTTTCTTCTCAAAACACTACAGCCTCAACGCCCTCAGCAGAGGCTCAACCAGTGGAGCTGCCTGATCGCCACAGGCTTTCAGCCTCTGAAACTGTGAGCTATGTAAATGTCTTTTCCTTGTAAAATCACTCACCTGGGGTATTTTGTTATAGTAATACAAATGACTAATACAGACTGCAGCATGGCAGTAGGTAGGACCTAAAGAAGTCCTACCTATAGTCAGTGTAAAATGTCCTGTGCTGAGGAACTGCCAGTGAGCCATCCACAGACAGAATGCTAACTCCCACATGACAGCATGCCCCTCTAGCTGTGGAGACTCACCCTCAGTGGTCCACTTTGGGGTGCTAAGAAACTTACCGATCGTGTCATTATCTGACATCAGCTTAGCACCGTGACCACTCTCTCTAAATTTGGAAAACACATGTCCAAGGGTCCCTATGATACTAGTTTTCTAGGGTTGCCATGATAAATGACCACAGACCAGGTGGTTTAAACAACAGACATTTATTTTCTCACAGTTCTGAAAGTCTGAAGTCCAAGCCCAAGGTGCTGGCCGGTGGATTTCTCTGGTTGCCTCTGTACTGTCTGCCCGTGGCTGCATCCTCACCGTGTCCTCACATGACCTTTCCTTCATGCACACATGCACATATCCTTGATGTCTCCCTCTGCTTTTATGACATGACTGGTCCCCGTGAATTAGGGCTCACACCTATGACCTATTTAAACTTATTTGCCTCTGTTTCTTTTTTTTTTTTTTTTCCCTTTGGTACTGGGGAGTGAACCCAGGACCTTTGCACTGAGCTACATCCCAGCCCTTTTTTTTATTTTTTTTGGAGACAAGGTCTAAGTCCCTAAGTTGCCCAGGGTGGGCTCAAACTTGAGATTGTCCAGCCCCAGCCTTCCAGAGTGTTAGAATTACATGTGTTCTGTCTTGCCTTTTTAAAGACTCAATCTTCAGATATACTCACAATGTGAAGTACAAGGGGTTACGGCTTCAACATGTGAATTTAGTGGTAGTAAAACTTGGGCGGGGGGTGGGTAACATCTTCCTATGTCAGACTTTGGCCAAGGAAGAACATGGCGTGATAGTTGGAAAGAGGAAATGAAGCAGAGCCGTCATTCTCAAGTCATTCTGTCCCTCCTGTGGTGGCGGCTTGGCAGACCTCTCCATGGCCTTCCATGGTGTGGTCAAGCCAGGTCACTCAAGGTCACAGTGGCTTCTCAGACTCCTCCACCCACCCCTATGCCTCAGGCTCGGGTCGCTAGTGGATTTCTTTTCTGACTTTGTGCCTGCAACCTTTGAGACATCCAGCAGCCCCCCAGTTCTACCCACACGGACATGAACCCTAATCCTTATATTAAATCTCTGGTCTCCTAATATAAATGAGGGTGGCTGTGTGTTTATTAGAAGAAATATATTTGGTCTTTTTTCCTAGTTCCTAATAAAGTGTTTCTAACACCCTTGAAATTTCTCGAGGGAAGGAATAATAGAGACAGTTTTTGTGATCCGTTACCACTTCCTTTCAACCACACCAGAGTTAGAGGATTAGAACTTCCTGCCAGTCCCTCAGATCTCCAGGGAAAGGAGACGCTGGAGCTTGAGTCTCATTGCCAATGGCCAACGAGTTAATCAACCACGCCTACATAATGGAACATCCATACAAGTCCTTGAACAGTGGGGTTCAGAGAGGTTCCAAGGTGTGCACATCGATGGGCTTGGCAGGCCTCAGAGAGGGGCGGGCATCTGCAGACTGGCTGCTCCAGTGTTTCCTCCTTTATAACAAGCTGCAGGAAGTATGGTGCTTCCTGGGTGTGGTGAGCCATTCTGGGAAGTCACCCCACCTAAGGAGGGAGTCTCAGGAACCTGGCTTTATGACCGATCTGTCAGAAGCACTAGCGACACCCAGGGACTGGCACCTGAGGTGGGTGCCACTGAGCCTCACCTGTGGGGCCAGCCCAACTGTGGAATTAGTATTGGAATTGAGATCCCATAGAGGATGCTCAGCTGGTGACTGGGAGTTGCAGAATTGATTGCTGGTGTTGATCAAAGCATTCATTCAGTTTCAAAATGTGCATGAAAACAGTTCTCTGGTCCTAATCAAGCCTTGCCTGATACAGGAACCAAGCAATTACTTTGAAAATGTTTTAAAAACAAAAACAGTCATTTGTCTTGTTGGGGTTTTTTGGCATATGAATTATATCTTGATGAAATCAAGTAGTTAAAGGGGAAGTTTACTTTGATATAAAAGGTTATTTTAGCTAATACATGAAGACGGAATAATAAAATGAGAATATCATTATTTCTCAATTCCTCTTAAATTAGTGGATTCAGGGAATAATCATCAACAGCTTCTTGCATCTCAACAATAGAGGCAGCTTGACATTATGAGAAGCAGATACAGCACCAGTAATCAACAGCCTTGCCCCTCTTTCCCAAACAAAAATTAAAATCAATTCGAACAAGCCTCCAGTTTTTATCATCTATACACAGAAGACAAAGGAGACAGAGGAACGTGTGTGCCACTGTGAGGAGATGACAAAATTCATACCAATGAAAATGTATTTTGCTCTCATCAGAAAAATTACATGAACTAAAGAGATAAAGAGAAAATCAGCTTAAAGATGACTTAAGAACATTCAGGGATTAATATAATGACTTTTTTTGTGATACCAAGGATTGAAGCCAGGAAGTACTATATTGAGCCACATCCCCAGCCCTGTTTATTTTTCATTTTGTGACAAGTTCTTGCTAAGTTGTCCAGTCTGCCCATGAACTTGTGATCCTCCTGCCTCAGCCTTCTGAGATTTACAGGCACATACCACCTGTAAAGGCAAATTCGTGCTACAGTAAGGATTTGGCTCGACATCATCAGAATGGGGAGGAAAAGAGTGTGAGAGTCGAGCTAAAGTAAGGTTGGTTTTGAGCAGTTGTTAATCAGTGAGTCTGGATGATGGCCGCATATATGTCCATTAAACTATTTTGTGTATATGTTTGTAGTATGGAAAAAATCTGTAAGAAAAATATTTGTAAAAAGGCAGGTGTGTCAGATAAGCTACCAGGCTTTCTGAGAACACTCCTTAGAGGCACAAAAATGTGTGAGAAGATGAGCACTCACCTGCCGCTGCTGGAGAGAACATTATTTTTCACTCTTCTTAGCCTGCCCTTGAAGAACAAAGATTCTTTCTTGCTGAAAGAGAGAAGTGAAAAGGCTGAGGCAGGGCTGGGTTCTGTGGGGTCTGAGGACCCAGAATGGCCTCCTGGGCAGCTTCTGCTGTCAGAGAACCAGCGGGGGCAGCTTCTGGAGGTTTCATGTGGGAAAGGCTTTCTGTGTTCTTCAGAAACTTAGGGTGTGCTCGGCCTGGTGGGGCAGGCCTGTAATCCCAGCACTCTGGGAGGCTGAGGCGGGGGATTTTGAGTTTAAGCCCAGGCTGGGCCATTTAGTGACTTAGCAAGATGCTGTCTTGAAATTTTAAAAAACAAAACAAAAACCCAAACTTTAAAGGGCTGGGGATGCAGCTCAGTGTGAATGTCCTGGGTTCAGGTCCTAGTACTGAAAAAAAACAACAAAAAATCACTTAGAGTAAAAACCGGAAAGCTTTGTTAATTTAAAAATGAAAGTCTCCCCCAACTGCAGCATGTGTAAGATGAAGGAAAGGGAAGAAAGGCCTGAAGCCCGCCCGGGGCACGCGCTCCTGGGGAAGGCACGACGGTGCCCACCACTGAGGGAAGCAGGACCTCGGGCAGCTCCGCTGCTGTAGCAGACACCAACGTGGCTGACCCTGTGAGCGCAAAGGTCATCCTGCCCCTGCTGGCGGTTCCAGCCCGTGACCGGCAAGCCATCGCGTTGGCCGGGGATGGAGAGTACTTCCTGACTGGAACCAGCAATGGGGCCAACCGCTCACCTCATGGCCTGGACCCAGGACAGGAAGAGACCAGAGTCCCGTGGTCCCCTGCAAGTGCGTGTGCACTCTGGGACCTAGCTCCATCACCCTGCAAAAGTGTCAAGTTGGGGACTGGTCCTTTGACACATGGGTCTTGGGGAACATTCCCGGTCCAAACCACAGCACCGGGGGTGGATAGAAGCGTCAGTCCGGGTTTGCTCCCCAGGTGCTGGAGTGTCGTTGTCTTTCTTGCCTTCTGAATCTCACACGCGTGTCACTTTGGAAACTCTAAACTGGGACCACTGATGAAAGGTGATCCTGAGAAATTTAGCTCCCATCTTTTCCTGGGCAGTGTGAGGACCTAGAACAAGAAGGTGACACTGACCTGATGCTGTACAGTTCAGAATAAACAGATGTTATGACAGAGAATCCAAATTCCCGTTCCACTCACACGACTGGAGATGGTGTAAGGACCCATGGTACTCATGTCAGCACGCTACTGCTGAGTAACAAAGTATTTATGCTTTCAAACAGGGCTCCTTTATTTATTCAGAGTTCCTCAGGCAGAAATGTAGGGCAATATGGCTGAATTCTCTGCTCAGGGTCTCACGAGCCTGAAATCAACTGTCACTTGAATTCAGCTCTCACCCGGAGGCTCCCAACAGGGGTGTGTACTAACAAACTCATTCTTGTTGGCAAAGTTCACTCAGTGTGTTTTGTGGGACTGAGGTACCTGTTTCCAGCTGGAGGCTGCTTTTATGCCCTTGACGTCCCCCACAGTCCTTGCCGCAGAGTCTTCTCCTGGAGCTGACATGGCACATGGGGTCTGTCACTCCTCAGTTCTCTGGCTTCTGTTTCAGAGGCCAGCGGAGGCACATGATCTGCCCATACTGGATGCCACTAACTGGGACAGGAAGCCCTGCAGTTTCCCTAGCCTAAGTCTGTTTGGGACTGCAATTACACACAGAGACATTTTGTTGGCTTGAACAGCTGAAGGCACGTGCACACTAAAGGCCAGAAGTGTGGACACGCCCTTAGAATTCAACCTAGCACCTTGATGGCTTGCGCAAGACCCTGTTTCCAAATAAGGTCACATTTGTAGGTGTTGCGGGTTCTGGCTTCAACATAACCTTTTGGGGGACAAAATTCAACCCACAAGAAAGGTAACCTACAGGGTGCGGGAAAATAGAAATCTGGATGAGTTCCCGGACATTCTGATGTGTACAGGACGAGAAGTACAGAGTGGTCTCCTGAGCTGGGAGGAAAACCTGCGCAGTATTCCTCCCTAGAAATCAACCGCAGATGCTTCATGAGGGGTTTGAGGATGGCGAGGAAATTGGGCCCACAAGGCAGAAGCTTGGTGACTGCGGAACAGCCTTCATGGTGACGATGGTGGTGCCAAAGCAGGAGAGTGAGCTCTAAAGGAACGTGGGAGCCGGGCAGGTGTGGGGGGCAGGAGGATGGCAAGTTCAAGGCCAGCCTGAGCAACCTGACCATTTGGTGACACCCTGCCCCGAAATTTTAAAAAGAGGCGAGGGGAGCAGTCTGGGGACGAAACTCCCAGTCGTCCACCAAGCGGAGGTGAGAACAGGCAGACAGATAACATAACCGCTCAAGCATGATGCGCTAGAACAAGCGTTTGCTGTCTCCTTATTGTAAAGGCGTAAACTGCCTCTCCAACTTTATGTAGCAATCACACTTACATTCAGTAATCTAACACTAGAAATACGGCCTCGTCTTCCCACCCGACCCAGAATTGCCACCTGATGTGTTAAAGCACAGCTGTGTCCCCTAGAGAAGGGAAAAATATTATCCCTGCAGTACTAAGATTAAGTACCTAGCAACTATGACAGAACTCATAAAAAATCTTGAAACTTATGAAATAAAAGTGACCTAAATACAACGTCGCTGCTCAAAGATGAACAGCTACCACATAGACACAATTATAAATTAGAAAATATAAAGGACAATTCAGTTCGCTATACTACTGGTGTGTGTAAGCATGCATAAGTGTGCATGTGTAGCACATGCACTTAGAAATGATGTATGCCACAACTATAAAAGTGCATATATTTTTTGAAAAGCGAGTGGAAGTTTTAAGATGAATAAAAGTTTTCCAGAGCTGGTGGGAGGGGATGACATCAGGGCCTGGCGGCATGAGTTACGTTTGCATCAGGACCTTGCAGAGGTCAGTCCAGTGCAAAAGGCCCCCACTCCCACCCCAGGGGGCAGTAAGGCTTGTACATGGCGTCAAATCATCCAGTTCTACATTTAAAAACATCAAATATTCAGTCATCCTTAGACGGCTTGTTCATATCAGTGGTTCCTCACCAGACTGCCTATGAAGTTTATTAACAGTATCAATCCCCACATCTCAAGATGCTCATTTAATTGGTGCAGGCTGAGGTCTGGCACTGCTATTTTCAAGCCGTCCCCCCAAGTGTCTTTTGCTTTCATCTGTGAGAGAGTAGATTTTATAGACAAATCCTCTCACCAAGAACAACCTTTCAAACTGAATAAAAGACAAACGTGTCCCCTGGTGTTTGAGGTCACTGGTAAACAACTAAATCCTAGAAAGAGGAGAAGTATGTTGAGGTAGACAGTGAGGTGGGGGAGGTTGTTGTTGTTTCCTCAGTCCTTTTGTTTTGGGTGTGCATTTTATGCTTTGTTTTTTTATTAACTCCAGGTCATTTGCCCTGCATGTCACAGGGCACAGGGGCTGAACGAAGACACTTACCTAGGCTCTGTAGCCACTGCTCTGTGTTTAGAGCAAACATGAAATGAAGTGCAAGGGAACAAATAGACATGGACTTGAGAGGTCATGATCCCAGAATAATGAAAACCATACAGAAGTGAGCCCCAAACCTGCACTGCATGCTGCAAAGGCACCTGCCAGTTTTTAGGTGGTCTGTGCGGCTCGGTGGGGTGCAAGGAGAGTGCTGGGTGTGCTGGAAACTAGTGAACAGCTCTAGCTATTCTCTGGGCATCTGGGCTGTCTAGATGCCCCCAAAGCCTCGTGTGCTCACAGGCGGGGCTTGGGAAGGTGATGGGCCTGGGAGGGTCCACGGATGGAGGCAAGGTGTTGGAAAGTGACAAGGTGGGCCGCTGAGGGGGTGGCCTGGCAGGGCGTGTTTCCCTCCCTTTTCCCTCGGTGTGCGTCTGATTCCAGCCACGAAGCCAAGGAGCAATTCTCAGCCACCCCCTCCACCATATGGCCCTGCCTTGGAGACTGAGCGAAAGGAACTCTCCTCTTTAGAGCTGTCAGCATCTCGGCCGGGAAGGAGAAACCCAGCCCTGCCTGAAGACACAGGGAAGTCTGCACAGTCTGTGGTTCCTGAGAGATTAAAAGCAGAGCTGGGCCCACCAGAGAGGTCAGTCCAGTGCAAAAGGCCCCCACTCCCACCCCAGAGCTATGTCCAAGGAGTAAGGACTGACAGAAAACACAGGAGCCCCTGTAAAGCCCAAATCCCACCACTGCAGGCTGGGTTAAGGTGGCCCGCCCATGCCCTGTCCGCCTGCCAGGAGGGCATCGAACCCACGCCAGGCACAAGCTCCTCCAGGGCCCATGGTGGCCTCCTGGCACCCATATTACTGGGCACAGCAGGAAGCGAGGATGAGTGACAGAAAAGCAGGACAAAGAGGGGACAGGACATAGAAACAGCCTGCAGTGAGCACGGCATTGGTGTTATCAGGCCAGAGTTTAAAACAGCTGCACAAGCAAAAAAAACGATTTGTTCCCATGGACTACAACAAGCAGAGAAAAATCCAGTGGAAATTTAAGAACCAAAAACAATGAAACACAAAAATGAAGAAGTCATAGATTGAGTGTAGCAGTGGACTAGACAACTGGGAAAGATGATTAAGAAGCTTGAAGATCGTCAGCAGAAAATATCTAAATGGTGGCAAACACACCCACACACACATGCACACACATGCACACACATGCAGAATGGAAAATGACAGGGCGTAAGACTGAGGTAGAACAAAGTGATGGTGTCTAACTTGGGTAATTGGGATCTAAGCAGAAGTGAAGAGAGAAGGAAACAGAAGATGTGGAGAAAATTAGGCCAGGGACAGAGTTCATATGAAAAATAAGAAGTCACAGTTTCAAGAATCTCTTCAAACACAAATAGGATAAATACAGAAACACACAACTGGGCTCCTCCTTGTTAGGTTTACGCGGCGGGAGGGGGAAGGGAAAAGGCTGACGACGCTCACCGTGGGAGAAAGCTTTATTAAGGTGTTACAGCTCCTCCGCTTCACTCGAGTGAGAGTGGCCTTTTATCCCTTAGCCGCCCCCTCCTTTCCTGACTTGGGGTTTGAAAAGTGTGCGTTTAGGGTTGGTCCTTTCTACATGGGGTGATTGGGTGGTGGGTAACGCCCCTGGGTGACGGACCTAATTGAGGACTCTAAGTTGGGGGAAGGGGTCATTGTTTCAGCGGGAGATTCTGTTTCCCTGGCATAGAGACGGGAGAAGGGGGTTTAACCAGCCACGGCCATTTTGGGCATCTGAGGTGGGTCATCCTAACACTCCTAACAGCACTGTTAGATTGGAAGACAAAGGGAAAACTTTTAAAAGCAGCCAGGTCAAAAGGACCCAAGACCCTATATAGAAGGGCAGCAATAAAGCTGACTCTTGGGTTTGCAACAGAAACAATGAAAATGACCAGAACACAACATGTTCACAGGGTAGAAAGAAAAATAAAGTTCTTTTAACCAGTGAAAAGTGAGGGAATTGCTCAGTGTAAAATTCTCCCAGAAGCAGTTCTAAAGAGGGTTATCAGGTGTGAGAGTCCCAGATTGAGCCAGAAAACAGGAGAAGAACGGAATGACACCAAACAGGGCAGATAGATAATTAAATGTATGTTCCCTTTCTCATAAGAGTAATATCTGGTGGGAGCTCACATAAGTGGAAAAGCAGACAACACAACGCCCACAGCACAGAGAGAGAGGGGATCAAAGTGGTGTGAGGTCCACACACCCTGGCAGGGGGGCACTAATTTAAGGAGTCTGTAAAGTCACTAATTTAAGGAGGAGTTTGTAAAGTCAGGGTAGCTGAGGAGAGAATGTTATGGTTTGTGTCTAGGTGTCCCCCCAAAGCCTCGTGTGGTAAGAGATAGCTGGATCTAGAGTGTGTGACTACTAAATTAATCCATTGATCGGTTTGGCATGGTTCTGCTGGGATCAAGGATGCGAGACTGAGATTGGGGGTGGGAGTGCGGGCCGCCCTGGAGACAGGTAGCCTAGATAAAAGATACAGGAAGAAGCTAACTAGCTGCTTGTTTGCATTGCTTATTTGCATACATTCCTTGCATTTTGCTCCTTTGCTTTGCTGCCGCTCCCCTGCCTCTGCCATGCCACCCTGCCTCGGACCCAGCGGACTATAGACTGAAACCTCTGCAGACTGTGAGCTAATAAACCTTTCTTCTCCTAACTTTGGGTGTCAAGTATTCTGTTCCAACAACGAAAGAAAAGTAACTAAAACAGAGAAGAATGAAAGAACATGCATCTAACGAGCTCATGGAAACAGAAACAGGAACCACAGAAATACTTGACTGAGCCAAAGACAGCAAGGAAGAAAGAAACACATTTTTAATATAGGAAATTTAATATAGGAAAGGTTATATTTAAATTCGGATATGTCAGCAAATGGCATTTGATGTAGATAGCCCAAATTACCCAAACAGAAGAACTGAATTTAAATATATATATAAAGAACTGGAAAAGACACACACACTCCAATCAAAAGAAAGCTGGTCTCTAACCAACATCAGATGATGTAAATTTTAGGGTAGCAAATATCACTAGCGATAAAGACAGCATGTATGATAATAAAATTTCAATTCTCCGGGAAGATATGACATGCAAATTTGCATGTCATACTTATCATATTATAAGGCTATGAAAAAGAGCAAACTGCTTACGTCATGTGATGATGTGAATGAATCTCCTATTTACAATGCCGATTTTAAAAAGGGCACCAAAAATATGTCCTCCATGCGGTTGCATGGAGATGACATTCAGATGCAGGCAAAGAGCTCCATGGGGGCCAGGCTGACATGACTCCCTCGGGGTGTGGCGGTGGCTCTGGAGGTCCTGCTCATGTTGTGTCTCCATCTAGGGGACGTGCGGGTGCAGGTCATGTTTTAAACATCCTTGGAGATGAGCCTGTATGTTTTTAGTATTTTAATGAACTCATAGGGTGTTTCACTTTTTAAATTTAAAAAGAAAAGAAAAAAATGTCTTCAAGTAACTCAACTATGGCCAGGGCTGAGACCCATGGCCCTCGGTGACACTTGGTTTATGGGGTTTGTGATCAAACCCACTGCTGGGAGCAGGCCCCACCCCCACAGCACTAACAGCAGACTTGGCCATTCAAGGACCTGGACAGTCCAGGTATCGCCAGGCAAGACAATGCTGATAAAGCTCCCTCGTCCGAACACAGGTCCGCACCCCCGTTCCTTCTGGGACCTGTGGAGTTTCATACCCTCCACTCCACTCATAAAATCCTTCCCCTAGAAAATACTAGAGTATGACAAACACAGCCGCATCTCATCAGGTCCCCTTAAGTAGCACTCAGTTGTGTTTTTTCCACAAAAAGGAAAAGTCCTGGAGCTCTAAGACCTGTATGCACCAAACCTCCACAACCTATTTCTTGCCCAAAGATTTACAACTAAAAATGCCACTTCCTCCTCTCCCAACCACTTTGCCTCCTTTCCTTGTGCCTAATCAAAGATCTCTCTTCCCCGTCATTCACTTTGCTTTGTGGATAAGTAGACGCAGCCTAATTCCAGTACAGAGTGATGGTAGGAGTCCCTGTTTCTGACCAGACAGTACAAGATTGAGCTGAGGAGCAAAGATCTTGCTTACATGTAAAGAGACCCAGGAAAACGCCTTCTTGGGAATACCTGAAGAGCCCGCATGCTTCTTTTGCACAGGTGGCTAGCACAGTAAACCTCAGACGTGCTGGGCTGGGGAAGCAGATGGGCTGGAGCTGGCCAGGCTTCAAGCACTTTCTCTGGCAGCAGTGACCAAAGGGCTCCTGCAGGTCTGGCCCTGCTCCTTCCACAGATGATGAATGCTTCTGTTGATGCTTCCGTTTGCTGATGGGGCCCCCGGGTTTCCTCTCCTTGAGTTTGAAGATAGAGAAGACTCCCGGCAAAAAATGCACTTTGTATCTCTGCTCATGTTTATTCCTTGATTTACATTATGATAAATTGCACTGTGTTTTGGGAAATTGAAATGATGCATGTTAAAATGAAAGAACGACTGAGTGGAGAGACGCGATATGGGAAGCAGCAGGAGCATCTTAAGATAAAGGGGGGAAGCAGGGAAACAGAAGTGGTGTGGAGTTTTTAAAATAATTAATTTCCTCTTCATTATGTATACAAATGTGAATGTGTCTTCCAGGATCAACTGGAAGAGAGGAAGTTACTCAGTGCTCACGTTCAAAGCAATTCACGGTGATGAACTGGCCACCAGGCTCCCCCTCACTACATGGCATCGTGGTCCTGAGTCAATTATTTTCTCTGCACCTCAGCTTCCAAATTTGCTACAACCAAGTGCTCCATGTAGAAATAACCCACTCAGAGGGTGTCCACACATGTTCTAAACACTTTGCACACTGTCTCTCATTTAATCATCACAAGGAGGAGGATGATATTAGCACTATCTCTCCTGACAGAAGGGGCAAATGAGGTGGGATAGGCACAGCTGAATTGCTCAGGGCCACATAGCTAGTAAAGGGTAGGAAAGGGATTCAAATGCAGGCAGCTGAGCTCTTCTGCCCCAGGTTTGAGCTTGTCATTTCCCCCTGAAAGTGCTCTCTGGGACCCTCGCTGCCACCAGACCCACAAAATGGAACGGGGCTTTGCACAGTGGAGCCTCCTCCTGCCTCTGTGGGCTTCCGTCTCCTGGCCTTGGCGGCTCGGCCCACTGGGCGGCCCCTCCTGGGGGAATTCTCTCCTTGCGGCCTTGGGCTGTGCTCCTACCCAGCTCTGCCCATGATGTCTTCTGAAGGGCCTTGACTGGAAAGGTCAAGGTGATTCTTGCACAGATCCCCACAACTGTGTCACGTCCCTCTGCCAGAGAGCCGCAGCCTAGCGTTACACCATTTAACACGAATCCGTCTCTGCTCTCCGCCCACGGAGCAGGGAGACGGGTTTCTTCTCTCTCAGCCTTAGGAGCTCCTGGGATACCCTGAGGAGGGTTCTGAGGCCGCACAGGCTCAGCTGGAAACTGTTCAATGTGGGCTTCGTAAGGGCTAAGGTCTCACTGGACTTGCGCACCTTGCTGTCGCCAGCACCAGGCTCCACCTGAGCTCACAGGAGACGCTTCATTGACACCCATACAAAGTGAAGGTCTGTTAATAACATCTGCTGTGGGGAGGCGAAGCTATCGATGGTCACTGCAGATATTCCATGCCCCTTGCCTTCTGGTCTTGAAGTCCTTCGAGAGCAGCAGCCATGTCTTCCTTACCCTGGTGTCTCTGGGCCCTGTTTAGTGCACTGAACAAAACATTATTGCTCAGCACACACACGGCTAAGGGTGTGGCCTTAAGGTGGGAGAGTCTGTGCTGCCCAGCAAAGCTGGCTGTGTGACTATCTCTCCTCCGATCTACAGAGAGCCAAATGAACAAAAGAAAGGGCAGCCCTCAGAGCTGAGGGTGCGGATGTGGCTGCTGCTGTCCTGTGCAGTGGCAGCACATCCATCTGGAGGTCACAATGCAGAGGAAGACGGCCGCCCCCGGAGGAGCTAGCTGACAGCTGTGAGCCCCACAGGGCTCTGCATGTTTCCCCCACTCCCGCTCTGTGCTACTCAGTATAGAGGTCCAGTTTTAGTCCATAAAAAATGTAGGCATTTTTAACCCCCTTTAACTCCTTTGGATTTGTGGAGTTACTTGTTTAAAAGTGCTTTGAAGCGTCAGCACTCTGGGAGGCTGAGGCAGGAAGATCACTTGTTCAAGCACAGCCTGGGCAACTTAGTAACACAGCGAGACCCTGTTTCCCAATAAAGAAAAATAAGTAAATAAAAGGACTGGTGATGTGGCACCACGCAAGGCCCTGGGTTCAATTCCCAGTACTACAAAAAAATGAATGAATGAATAGAACAAGCTTTGAAACTCCGTCGCCAATTGTTATGTGCTAAGTAGAGAGCGTTTAGTAGGAAAGGGGAGAAATGGCTGGAAACGGGTTTGTCTCCCCGTAAGGAACCACGGCTGGTGGGAAGTCTGCCCTTGTGGCGGCAGCATGGTCCTGTGTCCCGGGACTGGACATGGACAGTTTACCCCCATCTCGCTTTGGTTTCTTCCCTAAGAAGACAGCAGAAATTCCCAGCAGGAAAGGCAGAAGGGCATGATCCCCACGAAGCCACTGCCGAGCAGCAGCCAGCCCACTACGCTGCGAGGACCGTGTCCCAGGCACACTGGCCTCGCGGCTGCTGGGGCCAAGAAGCGTGTGTGCCCGGAATGGGTTCTGTTTTCAGACCAGCTTGGAGAAGATGTGAACGCAGGTTTTGCTCATCACGGGGGGTGGGGGGGAGAAGAAGCATGATTTGTTTTGTGGTTTAATTGACCTACATTAGAATTAATTAACTTACAAATGATTTACTAAAGGCCTTTCCACATTGGTGTCCATATTGGCTCCTGGGTGTCATTCTTTGGGACATGTTCTGAGTGTTATAAAACCAAACATATCTTGGGGAGCGTGAGCGTTTCCTCTTCTCCTATCTGGGACTCTGGGACTGGCAGGAGCTCACTGGGGTGTCCAGTGCAGAGCTGCCCTGATGGCCTTTGTGGGATGAAGGAAGGTCCCAGGTGCACTCTGGCTGCTGAAGTGCCAAACGTCCGTGTGAACAGTGGCCACCATGGCCTTGTAACTCTTTCTCCTTCCAGAAATGAGCTCTATCACACAGCCAGGTGAATTTTTCTCTTCTCTCCTTAAATGCACATGTACATGCAGCTCCTGGCGTTTTTCAAGCTGTCTCATATCTAAATTCCCATGCTCTGGATCTGGGTGCGAGGAGCTGTACCTGCTGGAGAGACCCCCACCTCTCAGCTACTTTTAAGTGTCCATCTGGGAACTCCTGAACTCCTGTTGTCCCCTCATCAAGGCCAGCTATCACCCAAAGAGCTCTCTTGGCCTTCAGCAGCTCCAAGTGCAGACCACTCAACCACTTATTTTGCTGGGACCTCTGTCCTTTCTCTAAGCAATGATTCACAACCCTCTCACTTCCCTGCCTTGTGTCCCCAGAAGTAGCCCTGGAAATGATCTCATCTATGTTCTTCCCTTTCTCAGGGGAAATAGTGAGACAAAGATGGAAGTGACCTGAGTTGGCGGCTGTCCTAGGGGTTCCCCCTCCTGCTGAAACCCCACGCCTGCACTCAAGGCCCATCTGCAGCACCCCTTTCCTGCAAGGCCGTCTCCAATTGGTCCTGTACCCAGTGGCAGCCCCTTCTGTGTGTGCTTCCCGCACACTGGCATCATCCACTGCAGGGCAAAGCTGTTCATTGTTGCGTTATTCTGCAATGCAAACATGCAAGTCCAAAAGGCAGAGCACCTCCCTCTCACTGTCTTCCCACACAGCACCATGTCTTAGGCTATGGGCTCAGCAGTACTGCGACAGAGCTTGGGGCTGGGGTATTGCTCAGTGATAGAGCACTTACCTAGCACACAACAGGCCCTGGATTCAATCCCAACACTGCAAAAATGTAAAAGGACAGAGCTTGTCTTGACTCCTAACAGAATATCGTGGACCCTGAAGGAGAAAAGAGAGGGGAATCACCTTCATTCTCCTTTCAGAGGAACTGGAGAAGGGAATATCTGCATACATTTCTTTTGTGTTTGAATATGCCTTCAATAGACCTTGACCAAGCACAAACTCAAAACTTAAAATTATTTGGCCTATTTTCCAACATGCGAGTCAGTAATTCAATTCTCCAGGCATGTATTAAATGTAAGGACCTTGCACTACAGTTTACAGGACAATACTTTCACACATGGAGGAAATTGAGATTAATATGACAGAATGCAATTTAATTCCAGTATTTATTGAATGCCCACCAGGAGTCCCCAAAAATGAGTAGCACAGAAGTATTCAAGGTTGGTAGCAGCTACAGGCATTAGAGATCACTTGATCATCATGGTGAGAATTAAAATTAGGATTATGGGATGGTAGCAAAGCTGATAGGAGGCAGTGGAGGAGGAGGAGCTCTGAAGGGCAGGGAATCTGCTAAGGAACAGGGCTGGTGTGGAAATGTATTGGGTCTGAATAAACCTGGGCAGAGTTGAGGCTGTTTACTAAGTCACAGTGGGAACTTTACTATCCTAGTGGTAGGACTGAACAGCCCTCTTACAGGTCCAGGAGGAAGACACGGGGCTGGATACAGCACACGGAAAGATGAAGGTATTGTGACGTACATACCTGGGGGAAGAATCACTCCAGTCCAGGAGGGAACTGAAATATGCTGATTATGGGGGCACCAGCTCAATAAGCAAGGAATTCAATGGCAATAATGATCAAAATCTTTTAAAGACATCCTGTTTTGTAGGTACTAATATGGCTGAGACAGTTTGTCCCCCAAGAATCCATGTGCCAGAAGCTTGGCCCTCGGAGTGGTGATGCTGAGAGATGGGGCCTTGTGAAATATCCTTGGGTTACTGGGCTGTGCCCTTGGAAGGGGTGGTAGGACCCCAGTCTTTCTTGGCTTTCTGTCTTGAGATACGATCCCTAGAATTAGGAGTCAGGATGGAAGCATGTATTAAATGTAAGGACCTTGCGCTACAGTTATATTTCTTTCTTACAGAGAAAATCTCTTTCTTCTCCCAACCTCACTTTCATTCTATCTTCTCAGGTCATGTGGGAGTTCAGAATAGTGTCAGAGTGAGCACATGAGTGTCCTGAGGCCACTGTCCCCAGGGGTCTCTGAGATGCCTTGTCCATGGCTTCATGGGTAAAGACAGATTGCTCATTACTTTAGAGCTGCCTGTGAACAAGGCCTTGAGAGTTTGAGCCGAGAACTAACCCTCAGGGAAGAGTACGAGGTGTTGCCTCCTACGTACAGCAGAGGGAAGAGCAAAGGTGGGGGGGGTGAGGCTGGAGGGAAGGGCCATTTCCTGTTTATGTCTCTCCCATGAAGAGTCTCATAAGGTCACCATGTTCCCAGGTCTTACACACCTGAGACAGACACGGGCCTCAGAGGGAACACGCAGGCTGCCCACAGTACCACCACTGAACTCCTCAGAGCTTCACACCTCATGCCACACCCCTGCCACAATTGCTACCCTTCTCCTGGCAGAGTGCTGAGGTGACACGCTCCTTTCTCCATGGCTGCCATCGAGGTCTTCCACCAGAAAAGAGGCATCTCTGTGCCACTGCCTCCTGACATCTCTGTAGTCACTATGTCACTCAAGTCAAAGCACATTTCCACATTGGTACATACTGGTTTCCATGTTGGTGTCACTCCACTACCTTCCTGGTCCACAGAGTTGCTTGATACAGACCATTCAGACCCTACACCAGCACTGTCGCTGCTCCAGCAATGAGGGCTGATGCTGTGCCCAAGGCCAGCGCCTCACTGGTGGCACCTCCAACTTGCCAAGGTCCTTTTTTGTTGTTTTTGTCCACACTACTCTTGCTGAGACAAAAGTTGACCATATCACTGTCTAGCATCAGTTTATTACCAAGGTCCCAGCAAAGACCTTGGTACCTTAGCTCACCATTGCTTCATTAGAGCTGCTTTTTGGATTCTTAGTAGGAACCTGAGACACAAATCTCACTGGGGTGGAAGCACAGTACGTGCGGCACCCTGAGCCCTACCCAAGGTCTTCCCTACACGGGGTTCCAGCACCAGCTTCTCCCCCAACTTAAGGCAATGTCCCTGTGTAACCAAGGACATCAAAATCAAAGATGGAAAGTTAAAAAGGCGTCTCCTGGCCTGCTGTCACGTTCTTACCTGTAAGGTCAACCGTCAGCATGTGTGCCCAGTCGTTCTCTGCCCAGAGACTGCTGCACCCATCTCTGCTGGGGGGTCACAGGAGGCGCCTCCTCCTCTGGCGGGTCCTGCCAAGAAACTCAGCCTGGTGACAGACTCGTGCACGCAGAGCCCCCGCTGCAGTAATAGCAAGAAGAGTAATGGTAATCAGACTCTACTGAAGGCAAGACTTTCAGCCACAAGGACTAGGCGTCTCAAGAGATGTAAATAACATTTACACAGGATTATACGACTGACGCCGGTGGCCTCATCTTACGTAAAACATATCCCATTTTCTTGGAAATCCCTGATATGTTTTTTCTTTTCTTCCTTTTCCCCTCCCCTCCCTTCACCCCCTCCTCCCTCCTTATTTACAAAAACCTTGTTTCCATTTTATCCTTCCATTTCTTATTTCTCCTGATATGAACTGGAAGTTAGTTTTAGGATAAGCAGTTTCAAAATAAAGATTAAATCACGATTCATTGTCCCAGTTGAGCCCAAAAATTTCTTGGTCAGGACTTCTAATTATTTCCCTTTATTTATAAAAGACAAAACCTTGCTACTTTGATAACCCTGTTGATCGTTGCAATCCGACTTTCAAGATAGTGAAAAATAATACTGGATCCAAAATATGATCTGATAGCTCCATGAATTCATTTTTTTTTTTTACTGCCAGTAAACTATCTTGGAAGAGATCAAAGGGAAAGTAAATCCAAAGTACAGTATAAGTTATGAGAATACATTGGACCATGTATTTCCCTAAGAGTATGACTGATTTGGTTGATAATCTTCCAGAAAGTCCATCCAAATGCTGCAAGGGTGAATCCTCATTTTTCTCCAACTCTGTATCAATTGTAAAGGATGGAAAAATACCAGGAGACAAAAAGTGTAATTCAAGGATCGATTTAAGGCCAATTGGAAATAGAAAATTCTAGACAAAATTGTTCTAGCAATTTTTCAAACTCCAGAGCATGCCCAGGTCCAAACAGCTGGCTCATGTTCAGAATCCCAATCATAGCAAGTCGAGTGCTTGTTTGACTTACAAGATCACAGCTTTAAATATTTTTCAGAGAATCTGCTGTAGGAAGTAGGGGAAAAAAGAAAGAAAGGATGAAAAAAGGGGTCAAATGGACAAGAATCCCCAGTTGTACCCAGGAAAGCCCAGGTGACCTTCAAGACAGAGACTGGATAAGGTTAAGCGAAACAAGTCAGACACTCAAGGTTAAACATTGCATGGTGTCTGTTAATAAGAAACCCAACATATAAATGAATTAAAGAGTAAAATAAAAGAGAGATGATAGGAGGAAACAGGGAAGCAAACTTTCCGGAGATAGGGAAAGGGAGTGGGGAAGGATGGACGGGGAGAGTGGGAAAGGAGATTGAAAATTATCAGGGAACCACACATGTATATACGTACCCATTCCCCACAGTGAATGTAATTAGTATGCGTCACAAACACATACCAATAAAAGTAAATTAATACTGAAAAGAAAGATACTGGGGAAATTCACACAACTATCTGGAGCAATGGTATTGTAAAAATTTAACGTCAACACTTCTGGTGTTGGTGGTGTGAGACGAAGTTCTATATCCATAGCTGCTTTGAATCTGTGACATTTACAATCCTGTAAAGTCACATTTATCCCTGAAATCTCTGCAGCATTCATTATACATGCCACAGATTTCACTGGAAATACATCCCTGCCGTGTGCAAGACCGAATCAAAACCTCCTGGCACAGCTCCGGAGACAGGTCGCTCACCAGCTCTGGCATTTGTCCAGCCGTAGCTTCCTCGTTGGTGCCTTCCACTTATCGGGCAGTGCTCTCACCCACGTGGGTGTTTTCTTAAATGTGGCTCTGGCCATTTGACAATACCCTCCCCATGGGTTTCCAGGGCCACACTGAATTCTTCAACACATGGCAGCTTTCTCCCAAGAGATCTGGCCAAGATTCCCTTTTCATAGTTCAGGCAAATGGAACTCCCGCCCTCTGCTGGACCAACCCCAGCACTTGAACACACAACCGGGCTGCTCTCTCCGGACAGCTCTTGAACCCTCAGCCTGGTGCCACCGGAGCTTGGCTGGGGCTTTGATGTCTTCGGGGACCTGAGGTGCTCCACACTCACCATCCACGGGGAGGAGCAAGCTTCGAGGGCTGGGAGGAGAGAGAGAATCCAGGTTTCCTCCATTAAGATGCAAGGCGGGGAAGCAAAACAATCCCAGGGGCTAAAACACAGCCGGAAGCACCATCCAGAGCTGCATTCTGCAAGTGTAAGGTGGGGCTGGGTGAGATGTGAGGGCTTCAAGGAAGAAGGAAAACGTGGGTCCAAATGACCAGAGAGTCGAGCCAGATCGCCCGTTAAGTAGCCGTAACTTTAATTCGGACTCAGTGACTGGACGTGCCAAGTGGTTATCTTCTTTGACCTCTAGATGATTTCTTATAGCATGTATTTCTCCACAATGACAGTGCATGTTTTGAAACTGGACTGGTTGGAGGCCCAGAGCAGGCCCCTCCAAGAAGCTCCAACTCTTTCAAAATAGTGTTGAACACTGCACGTGATTACGCCTAAGCTCCCCAAATTTTATTTCCTTAAATATTATGATACAGACACCTTTTCAATGCTGGATGTTAGGAGATGCTCTTTGAGGGTTAAGTCATCCTGTCCAAGTCTCACGTTAAAGCTGAAAGGAAATGTAAAAGGAACGTAGGTGTGAAGGAGAGGCCAGCTCAGGCCTCGGCTCACTTCCGGGGCTACTTCCTTGTAATCCTGCTCCCTACCCCGTGATTGCACAAGCCGGCCTTCGGTAAAAGCAATCGTGGATGTCGGCTCCATATTCTGTGTATCTCGTAGAGCTAGAGAGATCCCTGGCTTCAGAGCTGCTGTGTGGGGTCCCTGAGGAAGAGAAGGAAAGGGATTATTAACTTGCTTCTGCTCAATGGTGATGCTTCCATCAGATACTGGAAATCTGGCTTCATATTAGTGCTGGTTCTTCTGAGCGTTGACGTCTCAAGTTGCTCCATGGTAATCATCTTCCCCCAAATATAATCTTGCATAGCTGTCCTGGTCCACCTAGAATTGTATTAAATTTAAATTTTATTATAAATTATTATTATGTCCCAAACATTCACATATAGTAAATACTTATGAGGGGGTTGGGGTTGACTAGTAACTGAGAATAAAGGCAAATTAGGGAAAGTAGCTATAAATCTGGTGGATAAAGTCAAGGATGCCCATGTTCCATTGGATAATCTAGGATACCCATTCTGCTCACATTTATAATTCAAGGACAGCCAAAGAGCTTTGTAGAATTAAGTCCCTTATCTTGTTTTGTTTGTAGCTAACACTTGTGATAAACAAGTTCAAATTTTAACATGTCTAGTGAAGATTTCTGTCACCAGGATGTTGACACTCTCTGTTGAGTCCTTCTCCTTACTAACTTGTTGGACCTAAACTCTGTAAGATGCTTGTAACCCCCCACCCTTGACAAACAGTCCTCTCAGCCCTGAGGCCAGGAGAAGGGTTGATAACTGTTATTCCTGGCCCCTGTGCCCCTGGCTTCTTTCACCGGAGACAGGCTGGGGGTACTCAGTTCAAAACTCTCAGGAGCAGAAGTGTTCTTAAATATGACTCTTACACACAGACAGCACAGTTTTGCAAATACCAACCTAAAAGTGCTTATCAAAACTACTTTGCTTAGTTCACCTTTCTGTTTTATGTTTGGCCACTGTTAATTTCCTTATCATCAGCACAAGGAATCTGTCTGGAAACTGGTGAGGTAACCCACTGTCATCTGCACTAAGCTTCCCCTCTCCTCTCACTTGCTGTCACACAGGTGAAGTCGCATTGACCTGTGGTGGCTGATGTCTTTCCTGCTTCTGTCCTTCAGAGGTAACAGAATGGTCCAGGTGGCAGAAACAGCTACACAATGGGGAAGTAATAGTTCTGAGCAACGAGAAACAGAACAGTCTTCTGACCCCGGTTCTTGGACCTTGTTCTTAGGCTATGATTGAGAGATAGGTACTTTTTTCTGTTTCCAGTCTTATTTATTATAGTGAAACACAGGCGACCCCCATATATAACCTGTATTGTTATTTGATTATTGTCGGAAAAAATGTCTTAATGATAACAACCTTAAGCCACAATCATTAGACTTGGCAGATGTCTTTAAGACTCAGTAGTTTATATTCATTTCCCTAATGGCAGGTTAAATTATTTAGTTAGACCCAGAACACATTTTCGCAAGTATTAATCCTGAAAGGTTTATCTGATACCTTGCTAAATTCAACTTCCTATTTTGCATGCAGAAATTCCCAGCAGAGTGCCTCTTGCTCAATAAATAGCAACTGTCAGGATGATGGCCATGATGATAGAGATGGTGACATTAGCACCCGTTGGCTGCTTCATGTACAGCTCTTGAAAGACTGCAGATTTAAAGGGCACGGTGTGAAGTATCAGACTTCATCCTCTTTCAAGTAGCTTAGTGTGTGTCTTCTTTACCACCCGTCACCCCAGATTCCAGAGCCGCCTGGCAGAAGTGGCCTCTGTTTGCTCGGATTTACTGCTAGGGGACTCAGAAGGTGATTCACAGTCCATCAGACAGACTTGTAGTGCGTGTGACTGCCGCTGAAGATGGGGCTCTTTACATGTTTTCTAGAGGGATCTAATTAACAGAAGAAAGTGTCTTTTCCAACCAAGAGTGCAGCGTGCCTGGCCTGGGTCTGAGCGGAAGTGGCAGGAGACCTCAGGCAGATGGGTCCCGTGATGGGTACAGGGAGGGGCCCCAGCATCCCGCTGAGGGAGAGGACACAGCGACAACAATGGGAGGGACACTCTCCCCATGCTCTGCTAGTAAGTTGCTCAGCTAGTAGGACAGGAGCAGCTCCTTCGGTTTCATGGATTCTATGCTTAGCTTTATTAACTGTCACTGGAGATGTATTCCTTCTTCTGAGTACCCTTGGAAATGTCTAAATTATAAGGCAAGCACCATTATTGTCGGTGGTAATGAAGTTGTATTAAATGTAACTAACAGAAATAACTTGCAATACATGTCAAACATTAAGCACCTTGGAGTGAATTAGGGGACCAAGACTTCCGAGCTGACCTGGGCATTCGAGTCCTCATTCTCTGTCTGGAATGGTGGACATTACAGAATGACTGAATGATAAATAGATTTAAAGTGCTGATAATCCAACCAGTTCCAGACTGTCCTATGCATTGTGCGACTTGAATCTTGTACTAATTCTAGGGTACAGGGTCATCCACTGTATACTGAGCAACAGGAAGAGGGAGAGAGAGGCTGAATAGTCTGCCCCAGATGCCCAGCCTGCGTGTGGCGTTGTGGGGCCCCGGTGCAGTGGTTTTTCTACTGCCCACGGGGTTCTCGGCCTCTCCAGGCGCCAGGTAACCCTGGAGTACAGGTAGTGCCACAGCAGCTATGTCCCAGTTCTCTGGCTACCAGGGAACATCCCTGGGTGCTCCGTCTAGAGCCTCTCCACGCCTAACATTTCCACAGATCCCACGCCACCCTGCCCACGCTGGACTCGGCTTCAGACAGGAAGTTCCAGTTCACTGTAGCCTGTCGGCCTTCCAGAAAGCCAGGGCCAAGCTGCCTGGCTCCTCTCCCAGCCTCCACTGTGCACAGCCACATCCTCATGGGACCTGTGAGTGGGTGGCCCTGCCTTTTCCGATCTGCCCCTTCCCAGGGCTCATTCATGCCCCCTGGTCTTTCTGTTTTCTTGTCACGTAAGAGATGTCCCTGGGCTGCTCTTTGCAGACTCCCTGTGCCATTCTGTCCCACTCCACTGCCCACCTCTTGTCAAGCAATAATTTGGTTTCCTAAGCGATTTCCAAACAACCCATAAGAACTTGGAACACTGTTACTTCATCAAGGTAGAAAGGAGTGCTGACTTCCACTAAGCATCATTTTGTGCAAGGAACTTTTCTAGGCTATGCATCACAGTGGGCAGGGTCACACCAAGGCTATTTGCAGCTCCTAGTAGAGCGCTGCCATTTCCGGGATGGGGCAGGTTGCTCAGCACAGTGAGACTGTGATCCCGTTCGTACACACGATAGCTGTGACACAGAGAAAGGAATCCCGCCGCGCCCCAAGCCAGGTTCTGGTGTTAGAGAGTGGTGTGCTCCTTCTGGCAGCAAGTCAGAAGGCCTGTGCTTGTGCAACGCCCGGAGAAAAGAGGCTGCCGGTCTACAGAACACACTTCCGGAATGAGGCTGCAGGGTGCTGAGTGCTTCTCGACTACAGTGATTGGGTCACCCTGGGCCAGTGCATCCCAAGGCCGGGAAGCCATGTCAGTGTGTGCATGTCCACGGGGTCTGCGCACACGAGCTGCTCCATCATATTTCTTTCTTCTTTTTTCCTTTTACTTCTTTCTTCTTTTTGACTGTTGGCAGTGTGTGTGAGGAGGGGAGTAGAGATAAGTTCCTGTCTGCACAGTATGTCCTCCGTGTGTGTGAACACACACCATGTGTGCAGTAGGACAGACCCGCTCCCCTCTCACAAGCCAGCATGCCCAGCTGCAGATGCCAGGGCCGAGCTCCAGCCGGCACTGCGCCCGGACTCTCTGGCCAGCCCCAGGTGCTAGGCACAGCTGTGCCAGCACCAGAGAGGAGACTCTCTACAGCCCGCCGGGCAGGATCTTCAGCAGGCTTGGGAATCTGCATTTGAAGAATCACTGTTATGGGAGATTCTTCTGCAGTCAGTGTAAGGAAAGATGTTCAGGAGTCAACCTACTAGATAATGCCGTATAACACGAGGGACTTACTGCCCAGAGGGCACCTGGAAAGAGAGGTGAGGGGTCAGGGCCTGAAGCCAGCCTGAACGCAGGAATGGCAGCGACACGTCTGGGTCTTCCCTGGAGTTCCCGTGTCCCTTGCAAGCTTGTCGAGCTTACACATGAGCGTCTCTGACTGCTGGAGGCAGGAGTCTTTAAGAGATTTTTTTTAAAGCCAGAAGAGGTGGTGCACACCTGTAAGCCCAGCAGCAGGAGGCTGAGGCAGGAGGATCATGATTTGGAGGCCAGCTGGGATACAAAGCAAGTTCAAGGCTGACCTGGACCATGTAGCTAGATCTTGTCTCAAAAAAATAAGAAAAAAATTTTTTAAAAAGAGATTTTTCTTTTGAGAATCTGATCAAAAGAAAGCATAGCTCAGAACCTGAATGGGATTATGAGCAAACCATTTATGGTCAAATGACAAATTTAAATTTCTGTGAGACACAGAGTCAGCAGAGGAGGTCTTTGCAGTGTTGGATTCAGAAATCATGGGTGGCTTGAGTCCTGGCTGTGTGGCTCCACACTCTGGCAGCTGAAGTCTGAGCCACTCGACTTCAGAGCCCAAGAACATTGCTGACACCGCCCTGTGAGGAGGGGTCTGTGTGCAGCACGCAGTAGGTGCTTTGTGTGTGCACCAGAGTGAGTCTGCGGCTTTGGAGGTGGGCAACAGGAGGCAGTTTCCCTGCAGCTGCTGCCGAGGCTCCGGGACCCAGCCCACTTGCCAGCCTTCTACCTGGAGAGCAAGGAGGCCCTGAGCCTTCCCGGAGCAGATGATGAGTCCTCTGGTCTCATACTGGATACTATCTTGCATATTCCTTCTTGTGCGTCTCTGAAAAGTGGAGAAGCTGACTGCATTCTGATGTTAGCCACCTGCTCTTCTTTTTGTTTTTTGTATTTCTTTTTTGTATTTTGTTTTTTATTAGTACATATTTGCAGTACATAATGATCACATGCATCGTGCGGAATGTGTATATGTACATAGCACGTCTTAATTCTTTTTTTGTCCCATCCCCCCTTCAACCCTTCTTCCCTGCCACATTTACAAAAGCTCTGTTTACCTTTTTTCTTGCAATTATTTTTTTCTTTAAATCCTTTTTCCTTTCCGTCCCTTCCCCATCTCTATTTCCCCTTCCCATTTGAACAAGTTATTCCTACTTCCTAATATCTCTCCCCCATTTCCCTCCTTATCCATAATTTGGATTTCTCACACAAGTGAAATAATACAATATTTAAACTTGCATGCTTGATTTATTTCACTTAACATTATGATCTCAAGGTACATCTATTTACTTAAAAATGCCTCAAATCTATCTTTCTTTATGGCAGACTAGTACTCCATAGTATGTAAATACCACATTTTCTTTATCCATCTGTCTGTGGATGGGCATATAGGCTGCTCCCAGGTGTAGCTATTATGAACTATGCTGCTATGAACATGGATATGCCTGGATCACTGTAATATGATGCCTTGAATCTTTCTGGAAGTTACCTAGAAGGGAAATGGCTGGGTCTGATGAATTTCTATTTTTAGTTTATTGAGGAATCTCCACACTGATTTCTATAGTGGTTGTACCAATTTACACTCCCACCAACAACGAAGAAGTGTTCCCTTGTCCCTGAAGCCCTACCAGCATTTGATATTGCTCAATTTCTTGATAATAGCCGTTCTTTCTGGAGTGAGAGGGAACCTCAGTGTTGTTTCGATTAGCATTTCTAAAATGGCCAGCGATATTGAGCATTTTTTCATGTATTTATAGACCGTTTGTGTTTGTTCAGATGTAAAGTGTCTACTCATTTCAGATGCCCATTTTTTTAATTCGGGGGTTGCCAGCTCTTCTGAGCAAAGCAATGGTGTGACTCGCTGGCAGAGGGTGGCATGGGGCAGCGTGGAGAAACGGCCACCGGTAGGGAGGAGATAGGGGTGGCATCTCCTGTACCATGAGACACATCATGTGGGGAGATGGACTGCGGTGCCTACCTAGGACGGTTTGCTGCCCAGAGACACCCACCTGGTCTGGTCTCCCTTTCCTCACACAGAGCCACAAACCTGTCCTGGTTAGTAAGGAACCTTGTTATGAAAGGAAGGGTGTGAATGCGGCTTATTAGATAAAGGAGGAATCATTTCAGCAGGAGGAAAATGTACTATTAATGAGACTACCCTGTGTGAACTCTTTTTTAAATTTTTATATTCATTAGAACATGTTTGCAGTGGACAATGATTACACTCATCATGGGAGTTGGTACACGTACGTAACATCTCCCCTTTCCATCATCTCTCTTCCCTTCCCAGATGATCAGTCACCCTTTTCCAGCTGTTGGAAACAAAGTCCCACTATAGAGAGATGGCAGCTCCCCAAGAAGCACACGGTAGTGGCTCACTGAGTCCCTCCCTGACCAACAAGAAGCACCACTGTGGGACAGAAGAGCCTCGGGAGGGGCATGGCAGGGTCCCCGCACCCCTCTGCGTGGAGTTGCTTGCTCCCTGGGAGACCCGCTCTCCTCAGGGCCTGCATCAGCTGTAAAACCATTAAGATATTTTCTTCTTCAACCAGATTCTCTGGAGAAGATGAGCCACTCAGGAGAAAGATGGAGACAGTGTGCGGGTAGGTGGGCTGCTTCTCAGCCCGCAGTGGACAGGAACGTCCAGATTTCCATCACGGAGTAACAGTATCTGTCAGCTCCCGGGAGGCACAGAGGCTCAGACCTCTTGAGAATGAGGGAAGGGCTGGATCTGAACCATCCCCTGAAGACAAGGGCCAAAAGCTTGGTCACAGCCTGTGCACTATTAGGAAATAGTGCAAACCTTTAGAGGTGGGGCCAAGTGGAAAGAAGCGTGGCCTTGAAGGCATGTTGAACCCTGCGCCTCTCCTTCCCAGCCGCCATGGGCGAGCAGTGTTGCAACACTGAGTGCCCCCTCCATGATGTGTGGCCCCACCATGGGCCCAAAGCAACAAGATGAAGTGACTGAAGTAACTGTGGACTAAGACCTCTGAGACTATGAGCCAGGATGACTCTTTCTGCTTTTCTGTTGATTTTCTTGAGTATCCATTATGGTGAGAGGAAGCTGGTGAATGCAGGTCTAGACTGTTTGGTGCCCACCACTATGTGTGTATGGGGTTCACTGAGTTGGGTCCTCTCTGGCCCTTTCATGCCCCGAGTCACTTGAATCCTGGTGGAGGAAAAGGGCAGGGACAGAGTTAGCTCTGCTGGCCCCGGGAAACCTGCCCTGGTTTCCAGCCTCCCCCAAGTCCCTGCTGCTGTGACTGGTTCGACTCACCCCTCCCCAGGCAGGGTGACCCTCTTCAGGAGCAGCTGTCAGCCCACCGATCCACCTGGGCACAAGGAGTCTGCAGAACTTGGCGATTATTTTTTGCTCTTCTTCTCTCTGAGCTTCTGTACAAATCTCCAGAGCAAATGGGTCTGGGGAAGTGGATAACTCTGGTCACCTCCAAACCATTTCCACCCCGTGTCGATCTTTGTTGCATTAAAGGAAATGAGAGTTTTTATCATCACTGGACTGTGAATGATGCTAGGAATATAATGTGAGGCACGGCAGGGAAAAGATTCTTGGAGGGAGGAATTGACGAGCATGCAGATGAAGCAGATAGGACTTTTCAGCCCAGTACTGCCAACCTGAGAGAGGCAGAGGCTGGAGGTGAAGGTGAGTTATTGTCGCACAGCTACCGAGAAATAGAAGATAGTAGCATCTCTGGGGAGCACGCCACGGGCACCGGGGAAGGAGCTGCCCGCGGCCCTCACCCTTCGCTGACAGCTGCGCGCACAGCACGGGCAGCAAGACAGGGCACCTGGACTGCAGTCCCGAAAGGTAAGAAGGGACATCATCCTTGCTAACTCCAGCTTGGGGAACACCTCTTCAGGACAGCAGCAGTCTCACCGCCCTGCACCTCAGATTCAGGTTCCCTTCTAATTTCCAGCAGCCAGAGCTAGCTCAACACACAGAGAACACAGACAGCGTCTATCTTCAGGCTCCTTCTATGTGGACCTGAATTGTTTGGCAACAATGCAATTGGTGCAATCTCCGAGTAAAACCACCTCACCCTGCTGACCTGAGCATGATGCACCCATGAAGAAGAATGTTCCTGGGCAGTTAAGATGTCCCCAGTCAGAGGATGCATGAGAGCCAGGAGCAGGCAACGCTCTGTGGATCCATTCACTGTGCGCTCAGGCTCCTGCCATATGTGGGTCCCCACTGACCCCAGGTGTTCCTGGGTGGGACATAGAAGTATGACCTTGGGGATATATCTGATTCCTGGGCCCTTCCTCTCTGACACCATTCGCCTCCTCTGCTTCTCTGCCACCATGAACTGAGCAGCTTTGATCCAACATGACCTTCCACCATGATATTCCTGCCTTGGAGCCAGATCACCAAGGACTGACCTCTCTGAAACCATGAACCAAGTTAGACTTTTCCTTTAATTAAGCTGTAAATGTCAGGGGTTGTGTCCAGTAACAGGAAAAATGACTAAGGTAATGCGTAATGGCTAACTTTGGTGAAATTACTGACCACCAGCCTCTCCCAGATGTTCTTTGGCCTTTGTGGCAGTCTCAGACTCTTCAGCTACTTTTCTTTCCTTCCTTCTCCTGAGCAGGTGTCAGACATGTCGTTGGAGAGGTTCTTTCCACCTTCCCCTGCTCCCCATCTTCATCCTTCCCAGGCATTTTCACTAAAATGTTTCTGGACGTCTATTCCTGTCTTAGAGTGTGCTGAGCAAAGAACTTCCACTAGCACGCGCGTGAAACAAAACATAACAAAACTCATCACATTTTGAGGGAAACTGTGCAATATAAAAGGGCTAACCCAAGATCAAGCAAGAGTGCTTGTGCGTAGCAAATACAACTGCTTTAGAAATCTCAAAAAGAGGACAGAGACCTATGCTGAGTACTAAAAACTAATCTAAAGACTGGCTTGTTCTTGCAGAATGTGGGGGGATTTTAGATTTGAAAGATAGAGAAAACAGATCTGGGCAGCCAATGCAGCCGTTGTAAGCAAGCATAGACAGAGAAGATAGCACAGACAAGAGAGAATTCATCATTAGAGAAGTAAAAAGGCATCTTCCCTGATCCTCCGAGATTAAAAAGAACATCTTCCTGCTCAAGATTCTACAGTTCTAGCAGCACAAGAAACAGTAGGCGCTAAAAGCCATGTTGTCTAATGCCCAAGGACTCGGAAAGGAACTCGATCCCGGGACCCAGCCCTGAACTTTGGCCTCTGCTTCCCCTGCTCTGGGGCAGGTCAGAAGCCAAGAAGCAGGCAAAGAGCTGGACTCATTTAGGGTGTCTGGGCAGCCATTCTACCAGCTGCAGCGTTGCTAGGAAACTTTGTGTTAAAATTATCTATTAACTGGCACAGCTTGATCAGATGTGAGCTGACAAGTCATGGTGGAATATACAATTTCATTTTGATCTTAGCCAAAAGGCCGAGAAGCGATTACAATTTCATTTTGATGTGTTACTAATCTAGGTCAGTCTGGAAAGAGAAGCTGCAATTTTATAGTTTCTTTTAAAAACTAAGTGATGGATTTTCTTTTTTAAAAAAACTTAATGTTGAAAGTCAAAGGGTATCTTCTTAACAACCCTTGATAAGACTTTTCCAGTGTTATCAGAATACGTGGTTGACTAATTGTTTTGTGATTGACTAATTGAGAATAAAGCAAAGTATTTGGTTGTAAAAGTATCATCTACATAATTCACTCACTCTGCCCATTCACATGTATGGCCCATATGCAATTATTGGTCTCATCAGAGTTATATCTGGACCTAAGTGAAGCAGAATTCCACTATTGCATTTCTTTTTGAGGATAATTCAGATGTGGTATGTTCAGCATTCTGCACTCCCAGAAGAGAGATCTAGCTGTTAATAACTAGTGTCCTCACCATCTGTGTCTTCCACTCAATTCAAACAATACACCTTCAAGAGACAGGTGAAACAGGATCGAGAAAACAGATTGCAAATTCAGGCTAGTGTACTCTAGCCACTACCAATGACTGTTAATGCAAAGATTATATCAAGATGTGCATGCTTCATTTTATACACCACATCGCCCAAGGTCATTATATTAAGAGAGGCCTGCATTATGACTTTAATAAATTAATTGAACCACTATCTTTTAAGAGCATATGTTAAAATTCCATACTATTGGGTTTGAGATAGACTGCAATTATTTTCTGGTGAAAGAAGTAGCCTAACTAACAAATATCTAGCCCTATATACAATATGCAGGCATAATCCATTTTTCAAAGAATTGGAACAGAATCAATGCAATACCAAAAAATAATCCTGAAAAACTGCATATCTTGCATTTACATTTTTCTACTATAAACTTTTTAAGCTCAACTTCTTTCATTTTAATTAAAGTCTTTAAAAATAACTTTTGTCTCATCAGTTTTTTTCTTTTTATCAAAATTTTATTAAATTTGAGTTTTTAAGAAGGAAAGGGAGGGGAAAAATGGCAAGATGTATTCTATGATTCTTGCCATTCAGATGCTTCTTTGTCATATATAGAGAAAGTGAGGGGTGAAAAAAAAGGTGTCGAAATTATACTACAAGGAAGATCCTGGGAGGAAGTGTCTATGACTGCCAGCCAGCCAAGGATTTCAGGAAGGAAATATGGCCTGGTAGAATTTCAAACATGAGGCTCTGTCCCAAGGAGACTGTAGAAAGGGCAGAGGAGGTGCCGTGGTTGTTACAGGGGTGATGAGAAGACATGTCTGAATTCTGTGAGCCCTCTGAGTGAAGCGGCAATATTCCAGCCATCATCCCTTCCAAATGGTCTGTGCTAGCTGGGAACAGTTTGAATCTCAGCCCTGTATGTGAAGGGGATTGAAACCAGGCCGGGGCAGTATTCACTGCCTCAAGCGATGTCAGTTAAATGCTTCAGGATGCACATGAGAGCCAACTTGAGCTGGCTGAAGCAAAGAAATGGACCAGCTTCTATAAGCACCATTGAGTGGCAGGCAGAATCCAGGCCACTTAACTGTTATACTCTTTCCTTTGTTCTCATACCAGATAGCCACAGCATACAGCTCTGAATCGGTCCACAGCATCCTTTCTAGAGAGAAAAATCATCTATTTCCAAACTCGAAGTGCAACAAAACTTTCCCCAGAAAGCCCAAACAACACTCCACTCGGCTCTCCGTGGAGTCTATCGGAGACCCCGCACGTATTCCCAAACCAATCCTATCACCATCCATTGCCTCGAAGCTGCTTTTATGGACCCCATTCCCATTACTTTGGTGGTCAGTTTGTTCACTAGACTCCAACGGTCAATGATGTTACACCATTGTTTCTCAGCTTCATGTGCCTCAGGGCCTCCTGGGGAGCTTGACCCCTAAAGCTTCTGACTTAGCAGGTCTGAGAACCTGCATTTCTGTACGTCTCCCCAGTGATGCTGACCACTGGGGGCCAGGACCACCCCTTGGAGAACCACTGGATGTGATGGGTCCAGAGTTAGCACAGCAGCTGGGGTAACTTCCCTAAATTCCCCTGCTGCCACACAGCGGGCAAGGACCAGAAAGAATGCCGGGGGTCAGCTGTTTTGCATTCTGCGTTCGCTGGTGCGTCCACAGTGCCCTCAAAGTGAATCTCGGTTCACTGTGACCAAGATTGCCAACACCGACTCCAACGTGGTCCAGTGTGCTTAGACCGAAACAGGACTATCTCATCTCCTGTCTCCTCTCTAGTCCTCTGTTCCCCCAAAAGCAAGTATCAGGGAGGATGCTGAATGTTTTGCTATGGTACCTCTATAGGGTGTGTGTGAGAGTGTGTGTGTCCCTGTTCATGTGTGTCACGTAGGAGTTTACTTGTCTAGCTCACAGTTCTCTTCCTACTTTAAGGGGACTCCCATAGGGACCTTGCATCCCTGTGGATTCTGGCTCAGGGAGCCTGGGATGAAACTGGAATTCTGAACTTCAGACAAACTCCCCAGAGATGGTTTCCCAGCCCACAAGTCCTCCTCACGCTCCTCTGTGGGCACGTTCACTGCCATCCTGAATGCCCTCCCCGCCTAAGCTCACTGTCCAGGGCTCTTTGTGTAGTTCCTTCTGAAAAATAGAGTGATTCTTTTGATCAGCCTGGAAGTGACTGCAATAAACAGCTTTTAGGTGCACCTTTCTGGGGAAGGTACATTACTCTCTGGGGCAAGTTCTGGGGTTCGGGTGTAAAGGAGACAAAAACACAGTAATGTGGTGAGGACCCAGGCTTCTTGGTTCTAGGGTAATCCGCAAGACTTTACATAAAAAGGCCAGTATAATAGTAACTGAATTTAGGGAGGAACTTTTTCATTTAAATAGGACATTTCTTAGGTACTTCAATCACATTACAGTGAACACTGCAATGTATCACAAAAACATTATGACATGAGTGATCCCTTTACTCGCAATGTGCAGCTCGTGTTCTGAGAGGGAACATGTCAGCTGCGAGTGAAGTAGCAATTCGTCACTCCTTTGGCCTTCCCTTTTGGCTATACTTTGCTTAAAATGTTTTATTTAGAAGCCACAAGAGACAGTGGAAATGAATCAGCACCAAGCCTCCTATGATGGCCATGAATTATTCTTGAGAGAAATGCTCGCACTTAGGCAGGCAGGAGAGCCAGTTCAGGTAATCGCAGTGCAATTACAGCATCAGGCCAGACAGCACCGGGCCAGGCCAGATGATGTGTGACTTTTCTGAAGGAGAACGGGGTGCGAGTCCCTGGCAGCCGTGGCTGAGGCTTCCTTGATCATCAAACATCAAATTGGATTTTCTCAAGAAAGAGCCGAAGCACTTCTGTGAGGCTACTCAAAACACGTGGCGAGCTAAAGCAATCACTTACTAAATGGTGCAGATTGAAGAAAGAGAAAGACAAACGTAGAGAAGGCCTCGCGATTGTAACCTCTCCACTGCCTCCAACAGTGGTAGGAACCCCGTGAGCAAGAAGAAATGAAGGTGGGGGAAACAGGCGATGGCTACTAACATACATCGAAGGGAATCTGGGTTTGATGTCTGCCATTCAAGAGAAGGAGGACAGGTGGAAATTCTGTGTCCATCCATTAAAATTCCAGCAAGAGGGGAGGGCTACAGAGCTGGCAGACTTGTGGAACCAAGGAATAGGGGAAGGAGAAGAGAAGGAAAGGGAGAGAAAGACATGGACTTCAATAGCCAAGATGGAATCTTGGAGAGCCCCGTTTCTAAGGGCATATTTTATATACTTATTGGACGTTGGCAATCCTATACTGAGAGGGCTCATTATCAATGGACTCTCTTTTGAATGGCACTCTGGCATACTCCAGAAGGAACAGGTTAAGGCAAAGTGAAGATAGTATTCGGCTTAACAGTGAAACAGAAATCAGTAATACTTCACAGAGGGTGAAGGCTTGGTGGTTAAGAGGAGAGGATCCAGCTGCCCTGAGGAAAGAGACGGGAGGCGGTAGGAGGCCACGTCTCATGAGGAGGAACATGCCAGTAACATTTCCTCTGGTTTGAAGGGCTGGCAAATGAAAGATTAGGAGCAGGAGCTCCAGACACCCAAAAGGAAGTTGCTTCTAATTTGGGCTGTGAGCCCTCGGATCGTCCCCAAATACCTGCACTAGGAATCTGTCAGGCACAGCCTTGTGTTAGCAAAGTTTCAGGGGAATCCTGAGAAATGTGCTGTGTCCACAGAGCGTCAAGTCAGTGCAGCTCTTTGCCCAGCTGCAGACATAGGGCTCGTAGGGAAAGAGGAAAGCCCCATGGAGGCTGAGGATTGCTAACCATTTCCAAAATGTTAGCTACATTTACTTCTATAGAGGCTGTAAGAGGCTTTTTTTTTTAACTGTAAATAAACAATATTTGCCTTACCCCTGGGGGTATAAGTGGTCCCTTTTAAGTTTGAGAGTTGCGTGATTAAGCAGCTGGGAAGACTTTTACACCAAGTGACATGCTGTGTACACTCCTTTAAAGAATGGTAAGGGGGATATGACCCCAACACCTGGCTCCACTCTGAAAATACTCTTCTGCTAAAACTTGTGACCCCCCTCCACTGCCATGGCACAAGCAGAGTGGGACAGTAGCATTGAATCACAGGGTGGCAGCCAGAGTCCTTGTCCTGGAGAGACAGAAAGCTAATAACCCGGAGAATGACCAAGGAAGCATCCTGAATTGCTCAGGATCAAGAATGAGCATGTACGTAAAGTGTCACGTGGGCCACAAAGGAGGCAGGGACTGCTGTTTCTAGGAGAAAAAGGTGCACATTAAATAAGAGACCAAACTGGGGACAGGAGAAGAAATGCAGGAAAGCTCAGGCCAGATCAGAGTAATTCTTAGTGGAGACTCAGAAATTCATATCAGGAGCTCCTCTGCGTCATTTATAATTTATTGTGTAATTTTGCTTAAATTACCTGCATAGTGAATCATGTACATAGCTCTCATTCGGGTAGTGAAATATAGGTTCTGTAATGTTTCACAGCTTGTCTGTGCTCTTACCTGACTTCTGGGGTCCAGAAACCCCCAGGCATTGGAACAAGCAGGTACCTTCTGGACACCATAGCTTATACGCACCTGCCCACATCCACTGATAGACACATTATTGTAAAGGACTCCAGGACACCATCTGAGCGTAAAATCTAGGTAGCTATTTATTCTCAGGATGAAAGTAAAAATACAAGACTGTGGAGAGACAGACAGAGAGAGAGAGAGACAGGAAGATAGAGACAGAGAAACAGAGAGACAGAGAGTCTATTTTAAAAATTGAGGAATGAAATACTAAGTAATAAAAGTAAGTATGTTTTGTGGAAACTTTACTGCCAGTAATTTTTGCTTCTTAAAAGTATTGCCTGCCTCTTTCCAGTGAGGAAAGACTGCATAGGGAGAATCATATTTTAAGGAAAACTGAATCTCCGAGTTTTAAAATATAAGATAGAAAAAGGATTGCCAAATATAATTGCTCAAAAAAGATCTGCTACAACTCAAAAAAGAGTGGACAAAGGACATAGATGGGTAATTTGTACCAGGCAAAATACACATGGCTAAGAAACACTTGGAAAAAAAATGGTTAAGCTCATCATTAAGCAAGAAATGCAAATGGATTGAAAATACCATGTACATGTCTGGAGTTGGCAAGGCTGGAAGAGAATGCGCATGCCCGTTCTTGACTGGGCTGTGGGGACCAGCTGCGCCAAGTGCTGGTGTGCAGATGGCACCTGGACAGCCCCCTACAAGGAGCACTGGCTCCTGCATCCAAAACCATACCGTGCTCATGCTTTTTGGCCAAGGAATTCTGCTCCTAGGAATGCTTCCCAAGAAAACAATCGGAGGCGCCAGCAAAAAAATGCTCATTGCATTATTGTACAGGATGATTAATTTGCTTTAAAGCCCAACCATGAAAATTATTTGAAAAACTCATGGTATGTTGATATAATAGAACATTAATTCAGCACCTTAAAGATGTGATTAGATAGATTTTACTGAAATGAAAAGGTTCACAATATATCACTATCTCTGCCAATGTAGAGTTTCAAATGAGTACAGCGGTACCTCAGTTCACAAACTTAATTCTTCCCATGATTCTGGCCACAGAATTCATTCCACCATTCTGACTGCAACCGAATTCTGGTCACAAACTGAATTGGAAGAAAACCAAATCAAATTCAATTGTTTGGTTCAATGTGGACCTTAAGGGGAAGTTTGATTTGGTTCTTACAGTGGTTTGACACACAGTGGTGTCATTTTTCTGGCTTTACACACAGACACACACACACATGTATAAATATGTACACCTGGGAGAGGAAACAAAAGGAGAATTTGTACTAAAATATTAGCAACGATCTGTTATATGAAGGAATTGCAGTGTGGGTGATATTTTTCCTTATGATCAATCTGTGCTGTCTTGTTTTTTGTAATGAGCATCCATTACTTACATAATAGTCATAATAAAAAAGAAAAACAGTACATCCTTTCACTTCCATCAAAGGCAGTTTGGATTCTTTTGTAGCTAGATTAGTGTTGTTATTATTGTGATTTTCTTAATAACGGCAAAACTAAAACCACTGGCTCTCCATAGCTGTATGTGATCTATATCCAAGCAGCCCATTAAAGGCAAAATGCCTTTCACATCCATCTTCATAATGAGCCCGAAGAGGGTTGAAGACTAGCATGATACAACTGGGGGAAGTGAAGCACAGATAGGCAGCTGAATTTTCTCTTGAGTTTGAGGACCAATTAGAAGCAGCACAGAGAAAAATATTGCAAGATCACGGATTGTTGTTTTGAATAAAAAGTGAGTTCCCCTTGGATGTCAATTCTATCACCACTATATCCCCAATACCATGTTCTGTTGGCCATGAACAAGAATTCAACCCTTTTGGCTGTCAGAGCTTCCCTCCAGCCAAGAGCACATATGCCTGAGGACTGTCCTGACACTGGCGTGAGTATCGTGTCTCACTAGCCCACAGGACAGACTTCAGAGTGGTCCTCTGAGCCAGTCTGTGCTCAGGAAGGGAGCAGGATGGAGACTTCCCAGCAGGAAGACTTCAGCAGCCCTGAGGAAGCGAAAGAACACAGAGTCAGGCCTTCCCAGGTTTGGATCTTAATGTCTCTGAGGCTTCTTCTCCTCCCTAATGGAGAGAGCAAGGGAATTCTGATGCTAACTTTACTGATTAACTTGACTGGGCTAGGAGATGCCAAGTGAGCTGGTAAAATATTATTTCTGTGGGGGGTCTGTATGGAGGCTAGAAGCAATTAGCATTTGAATCCACAGACTGAGTAAATAAAGTTTTCCTGAACTCCATGGGCTTGAGCAGGAACAGGCATCACCCAATCTGTTGTCCCTCTCTCTGTCTCTCTTTATCGCTCTTGCTCTCTGTCTCGCTTTTTCTTTTCTTTTTCAGCTGGGTCATACATCTTCTCCTGTCCTTGGACATCAGAGCTCCAAGTTCTTGGGACTTTCGTCTAGAGACTCAAACCAGCGGTTTCCCCATCCTCTGTTCTTGGCCCATGGCCTCATATTGGGGGTTACATCATTGGGGCTCTGGTTCTGATGGGATATTGTGAGATGTCTTGTCCAGCATAATTATGTGAGTGATTCTCATGATCAAACTACTCCTCTATCTATCTATCTATCTATCTGTCTATCTATCATCTATCTTTCCATTCATCCACTCATCCATCCATGCATCCATCCATCCATAGATCCATCCATCCATCTATCCATCCATTCATGTATCTATCCATCCATCCATCCATCCATCTATCCATCCATTCATGTATCTATCCATCCATCCATCCATCCATCTATCCATCCATTCATGTATCTATCCATCCATCCATCCATCTATCCATCCATTCATGTATCTGTCCATCCATCCATCCATCCATCCATATATCCATCCATCCAGCCATCCATCCATCCATCCAGCCAGCCAGACTTTTATCCATGTACCCATCTCTCTATCTCCTATGGGCTCTGGAAATCCCCGAATAACACACTGAGAAAGAAGAGATAAATATATTGAGTGTGTCCAGCACAGTGCTAGGCACATAGCAGCCTCTCAACAAGAGTTAGCTGTCCCTCCCAAGACTTCTTCCCATCTGAGTCTTGCCAATGCACTCCTTGAAGGAGGATGCCACATTCCTAGTGCCTGAGCATGCTCACAACTCGAAGCCTGGATGGGAGGGAGCTCTGTGGCATAAATCATGAAACTCTATCAGAGATCCTCTTTCCCAGCCCATTACAGGGCTGAGAGTCTTCTGTAGAGACATAAGACAGGTTACAAAGAGAAAGCATTTCTAGATAAGTATCCCTGGAAGGGTCTAGAAACACCATTCCCCAAGGCTCTGGGCAGCTACTGTAATTTCTCTTCTCATTGTAAGTATTTTCCTTCATATCTAATCAGGTGTTTGTATTTTTGTAGCTTAAGAGGCGTCCCAAAATTATTACCCTCCAGGCCCCACCAAACCTGGATCAGTTTCTCCTACCTGGTTTAAGAATTATCTTACCATCTCCAGGCCAGCCTCTGCTTAGACGAGATTTCTACCTCCCAAGGTAATGCACTCTAATTAGAAACAGATGTAAACTACGTATCTCGCAAAAACACCAGTGGAGATTCTGTGTTGTTAAACTCTGGGTCAGAGGTCCTGTTTCGGATCCCTGGTGCCGCCGCGCACTGTCCCCCATTTCCCCCCAGCCACGCACCGCAACTGCAGCTCCCCTGCTCACCCGGGCTCCACCTGGCTGTGGATCCTCTTCCAACAGGGGCAGAGAACTGAGCTTAGCCTTTTTTTTTTTTTTAATTTTATTTTAATGGTACATTTTAGATATACATAGGGGTAACATTCATAACAGGGAATTTGTACCTATACATGAAATATCTTGCTGCTTCTTTTTTTCCATTCTCCTCCCCACTTCAACCCTTTCTCCCTCCATATTTACAAAAGCTTTGTTTCCATTTTTTCCTTCAATTCCTTTTTCTCTTGTCCTCCATTCCTTCCCCCTCCCCCTCCCTTGTTCCCCTTTCCATCTGAACACTTTCTTCCCTTTCCCAATATAATACCTTTTAGTCTTTATTTAATACTCTGCCATGAAGAACGATAAGCTTGAGACTTTCCTAGATAAATGGATGCATCTTGAGACCATACTCTTAAGTGAAATAAATCAGACACACATGTTTAAACATTGCATTGCTTCTCTGGTATGAGAAGCTGGAACTGAGTCCAACCTTGAGGTGCGACAGGACTCACCTCAGAAGGCGGGCCTCTCCCCTTGCAGGCATGTTGGGGACCGTGCAGCCTGAGAAAAGAGCACCCAGCCTAGGAGATCCCTGGGCAAAAGCATTTTCCCTATGAGAAGTGACAGTGAGGAACTGCAGTATGACACTTCTGGGGCCAGGACTGCTGCCACAATTTCACACGCCCACTGGTGACTCAGGAGCCCAGGAGGGTCTGTCCCTCATGGGCTCCAGTACAGGATCCCATGAGCACATGGGAAGAGGCCAGAGGCCTGCAGTGGAGACTGCAGCACAGAAGTCTGAGGACAGCAGCTCCATGGGGAAGGAAGGTAAGGCTGCTGTGGGCAGAATCAGGGTCATCCACATCCCCAGAGAACAGAGGGAGCGATCTTCCTCTGTGTGCTTTGCAGCCTGGCATCCACACTGCCTTCTCTAGTTCGTCCAGTCATCACAGTCTTAATGACAGCCACGACCTTGTTGAAGGACTCAGAGGCTCGGAGGAGACGAGGTGTCTCCTGTGGTCCTGGGGACTCTCAGTCCTCTCCATTCCCCTGAAGAGAGAAGCAGGGAGCCCAGCTGCCTCCTGCCAGCAATTCTGGAGCTGCAAAGAATATCCTCTGCCCTGAGCCCTGGGGTCTCCTGATAAACTAGGATCCTCCTCTGCTGATGTGCAAAGAATTATACTAGAAGCAGACTCTGGAGTAGGGCACCCTGAAGTCGACAGGACCCCAGAGATGCGGGAATCCAGTGCTCTGGCCCCAGACCCAACTACTGGCTGTGTGATCCTGTGGGCCTGCATGCTCCTGTATGGCAGTGGAGGCTGTGACAGGCTTTGCTGCTGGTGCAGGCTTGGAGATTGTAACACAGGGCCCCTGACAGGGCTCGCAGACGCCCAAGTCAAAGCGCGTGCTAAATGAAGCAAGCAAATGCAGGCAGCCCAAGAAGTTTCTGTAGATTATATGTGCTGCCATTATTGCACAAGGAAACCCTAAATAAGGAGGCTACTCTGGGCATGCTGCCACCCTGCCTGCACTCCTGGTGAGTGTGACTCGACTGTGTCTCACGTCAGCACCAGCAGACAGAGAGGAGCCCAAGCTAAGCTTCTGCACGGACGCAGCTCTTGTTTCCACACAGCGTGTAATTATTAGTGCAGTAGAACTGCACCATTTGTGATCTACCATGACCTGGGAAAATTCATCTTTAACTGGAAGAGGTATGACTGCTAACACAAGTAAAAGGCTAAATTTCAATTTTTCGGAAAACAAGCCAGAATTGATTAAATGGACAGATTGGTTTTGACAGCTTGTAGGTTGAGTGTCAGGAAATAAACAACAATGGCTAATGTGTTCTGTCATGGAAGACCAAGAAAATGATATTCGGTGCTCTTTAGAACTGACTGAAGATCACAAAGCAGCACACTGAAACAACCATCCCAATACCTACTCACTCATCCCACCCCATCCTGATAAAGTTCAGGAGAACCAGCCGCCACACTTCCCTTTATTTGAACCAGCACCACACTTCCCGTTATTTTCCGCAGCCATCCAGCCATCCAGCCATCCAGCCATCCAGCCATCCAGCCATCGCCTGAGCCATACCAACAGTATTTGTGCACACCTCCCGCTTGTCACAGACACAATGAACTGTTCTGGCAGGATCTTCTCTCGGTAGCTTCTCTAGTCTCTTCTGCCTTGTTCTGGTCATCACTGTTGTGGGAGGAGAGACTAAAGTTGAGGAAACGAGGCACCACACCGGCCACGAGAAAACAGCTCTTTTATTATGCTGGCATAGGCCCAGGGGACTAAAGTCCAAAGCCTGAACCCCGATGGGTTGGGGAGAGCAGTATTTATTCGTGAAACTCTCCTACTACGAGTGGGAGGACTACTGAGGTCTTAAGGTACACACTAAACCTATTGATTGGATACATTATTTTTCACCTTATTAGAACACAGGCATTGATTAGTTACGTTGGTTACAACAATTTCACCTGTTTTGCCTGGAATGTAGTTACTTTATCCCAAGGGGAGGGGGCAGAGCATGTTTGGTTAGTTTCAGCTAGTTCTGTTATCTATCTTCTTTACAACCAGGGCTCAAAGTTCAGCATGTAACAACACATTTTTCCAATTGTTTTAAACATGACAAGTTGCCTACATGTCCTCCTCTGAGTGTGGCTGCCTGCGATCACCACTTCCTGTGTCAGTTAGAGCTGTGGTCGGGGTCCCACTTCACGAAGGCCCTAAGTCTGTACTGTGAGTCTGGGACCTGAGATGGCCAGGTATAGGCACTGGCACCCAGGCCGGCCAAGGCAAGAGCCAGTCCCCGGGCACAGAACCAGGTTGGGTCTAGTTGAAATGCGAACTGAAAGTGCAGCTGTGTACAGCCCCGCAGCCACCAGGAAGGCAGCGAAAGCTGGCCCTGAGGGCCCGAGAGGGTCACGTGCTGTGGGGGAGGCCGAGTTGGGAGGGAACAAACCGGCCGCAGAAACCCTTTTACTGTTCCGAGTAATTCTGTCCAGCCACACATGCCTCTTTTAGTAATTCCCTGTCCATTTAGGGTATCTTTCTTTAACTTTGGTAAGGAGGAGAAAAGGCTAGAAAAAAATTTTAAATAGACCTTAATATAAAGAGTTGAGGTCAAACACGGAAAACTTTTGTACAAATAATGTTTTACAATGACATACAAAGAGCAAAGCTCGTGCCACCAAGATGCTGTCCCAGCTTTTCAGCGATGCTATCACTCGCTTCACATGATGACTGAGCTGAAGCTCACCACTGTTCCCTGGCTTACCGCAGCCTCTTCAGACCCTTTCAGAGTCTGGAAGGGACAGGGTGCATCTGACAGGCGGCCTTCCGGACCGACACTGGTCACCAAGGCCAAAGCAGGACGGAGCAGTGAGAAGACAGTCAGAGGGCTCGGCGTGCCTTCAAGGGACGCCTTCCGAGAGCACTGGAGCTAAGAGGCGAGACAGGTCTGAACTTCGATCCAGTGCTGCCTCTCACCATGAAAGGATCCCTGTCACGGCATTTGTCAAACCAACAGGAGAACACCCTTCCACTGGGTGGGCACCCTTCCACTGGGTGGGCAATTCTGCCTACACGGAAGTGTGAAGGGGCCTGACGCAGTATCTGAGGAGGGCTGTGGAGGTGGGCTCTGCATTTACACCTCGCTCTTTTGACTTAGATTTTACGTTCATTTGGAAGAACATAGGACTTTTGGGGAGACTGCAGTCTTTCCAAGCCACCCTTTGTCTACTCTAAGGCTCAGTAATTCTCTGTAAAGGACCAGAGAGTACATACTGGACATACAGTCTCTCTAGCAACTCTTCAGCTCTGTGTTGTGCTGCAAAAGTGGCCATAGGCGACACATCACCAGCTGAGTGTGGCTCGCTTCGGGTAAGCATTTATTTACAACACATGGCAAACCAGATTGGGTGCACGGCCCACAATCCGGATCCTGAATGAGACCACATATACATCTCTGAGATATCCCAATAGTATATGTGTATACAAGAGGGCGTATCTGTAGTTATTTTGACAATGTTTGACACACGAGACATGTTCAATAAATAATTCTCTGGCTATTTTATTTTGACAGCACCTATAATTCAAAGAGAATATTTATTTCCTTGACAAATTTTATTTTAGTGCTTTCTGCATGTCAGGATCTATTCCAGTCACCAGAAAGCCAGGATGGAGAAGAGGAAGCACTGGTTTGTACAGAGGTTATATCAGGGAAGTGAGGGCAGGGGAAAAGGTGAGAAGAAGAAGTGAAAGAAGGAAGGAAGGAAGGAAGGAGTGAAGGAAGGAAAGAAGGAAGGAAGGAAGGAAAGAAGGAAGGAAGGAAGGAAGGAGTGAAGGAAAGAAGGAAGGAAGGAAGAAGTTAGTTACTGGGCCATGGTAAGTGCTCTGCAGACAACAAACAGGATGTGATGGAAGAAGGAAATGATGACACGGCCATCGTGATGGGGCTTTTAAGGCAGACATCTCAGAACTGTGACATTTGTTTGAAGCCTGAGAAGGGAGAGAAGCTATCCATGCTGAGATGGGGTGAAGAGCACCCCAGACAGAGGAGGCTGGCATCAGGTGGGAAGGAGCATTTCCTCTTCACAGAAAAGGAAGACAGGCAGCTTCCATGCTCAGCAACACACAGACACACAAATACACACACACACACACACACACACACATACACACACACAGATCTTCAGAATGACTCTTGTTTCACCATACTGAGCAACACCAAGAGGACCCTGCAGGTCTTTGCTGACAGAAAGGTCCCCGATACCAGGTCAAAGAAGGATAAGTGAATGGAAACCAATTGCAGTGATGGTTGTACAACCTCTTGAACAAACTAAAAAACCATGGCATATAGATAGGTGAACCATATGAGAAGTAAATTGTATGTCGGCAAAGCTTCTTTTTTTGTTTGCAGTACTGGGGATTGAACCCATGGACTGAACTATGTTCCCAGCTCATTCTCTACTGTTTATTTCTGAGACAAGGTCTTGTTAAGTCACTAAATAATGCAGGCTGGGTTCAGACCTGCAGATTTCCTGCCTCAGCCTCCCCAGGTGCTGGTATTATAGGTACATTCCTTAAATAAAGAACGAATGAATGAAGAAAATTAGGGCACTGATGTATTGAGGCTGTATTGGTGCTGGTCTAAAATCCCTTCCCAATCGTCCCCCTCTCCCAGTGCCCACCTGAGCCTGCTGTGGACACCTCAGTTTCCGAGGCTCCCACCCCTCCCAAGCCCCCCTGGATATTTCCCATCTTTTTGGTTTTATCCTTTCCCAAAAGAGACAAAGACATTCCCAGCTGCTGCCCTGGCCCAGTGTCCACCTGTGACCCTCAAAGGGACATGGGCCCTGGGAGAAGGCAGCTGTAGGGGTCAGTGCTGGGCAGCTGTGAAGAACAGGTGGAGAGAAACTCCGAGCTGCTTCTGCCCTGTGAGACTAATCAAAATCGAGTCAGGATGCATGCTGCTATGACGCCCCACAATTTGCCATGTGCCTTCCTGTATTTCTTCTATTTAATATGCAGAAAGAGCCCTCAGGTGGGAGTTTCTGAGAACATTTTCAAGAAAAGAAACTGTGTCTGAGTTACTTGCCCAAGATCACACGCCCAGTAGTGCACCAGGTATGGCATTTGCCTGTGGCTCAGGCCCCATGCGGGCACAGCAGGCGCCGGAGTTGAAGGTCATGCACTGTAGACGCTGGTCATCGTTTCCTTACCACATCTTCTCGTGTGAGTGTTCTAAGCACTTAAATAAATGCGCCACTACGCTGGACCGAGGATATCAGTAGCATCAGGGATCCCTCCTAGTCTAGGGGGAATCTGGCCCAGCAAGATAGAAAATGTTTTCCTTCATAGTTTATTTAAATATTTCTAAGTTAAGATGACCATGCCTGAAGTGCCCCAGAAAGACAACAAAAATCTAAAAAAAACAATAAAAATAAAAATAGACAAGAAACATCTAAAAGAAACAAATGGCTACCTTCCATGAGCTATGTGCCTCCCTTTATTTCTCGTCTGGATCCGAATCAGAAGAGATTTTATGCGGACTCGCCCTGGCTTGTCCCCATCACAGAAGCTGCATGGAGATAAATTAGTGCCCAGCGAGGTGGTGCGGATGTGTCTGAGGCTCTGCTCTAAATGTCTCATGCTCAATTCTGACACGTCAACAGGTCAGTCGCTGACCTTTTCCATTTAACTTGTGAGGAAGAAGGAAGAGGGAAGTGGACAGGAAGAAGTTAACCAGAATTTACTGAGCACAGACTATGTCCCTCTGCCGAGGGAAGCATCCCATGTGCCCCGAGTTTCACACGGAACCTCCTCACGGTGCCGTGGTGTGCCATCTACAGTTCATGTGTTTACAAACCCACTCAGACAGGTAACTTGCCAGAGTTCATAGTTACATGCTGTGGAGGGAGGATTTGAGCTCTGGTCTTTCCAGTACTTTCCAGGGCAAACTGTTCAGAGAGATCTTTGTGATTAGGGCCATCATGTAACACAGCTCCATAAAGTGGCCCTGAGGGACACAATTATGCTTCAGCCTGTGACAGTGTGATTATTTCCTTTTATTGTCTTTTCCTGAATCTGGCTCACTCTTAACTATATTGAGTGACAAGCATTTATTGAATGCCTAGTGCATGCAGAGCACATTTACCTCATTACTTTCTCTCCGTCTCTTACAAATCACTCCCAGTTTAGTCATCCCAGAAGAGGAGGTGCTGTGCCCGGATCCTCATCCCGAGCTGCCCCAGCACAGCTGAGAGAGAAGGGGACATTTATCAGGACCATGGCCCGTGTGATAGGCTCTGTGCTTGGCCCTTGCTCTTCCTCTAATGCTCACAGCCATCCCTGAAAAAGGCACTCGATTTTCAGTTCATAAAAGTGGAAACTGAGGCTCCACTAGCTAAGGCAAGAGAGGTGTGATCAGGAAATATGTGGATGCTTACATTTCAAAAAATTATTATAGCAAAAAGCACATGGCTGTTAATCCCCCTACAACACCCCCCCAAGCCTTGAACAGCCTCATCCCATCGTTGTTCCACTCCCTGGAGCAGCTCTGGGAGTCCACTTTCCTGGGTATCTTTATGTAGTCCCGCCATCATGGCTGTCTTGACATCCTCAATCCATTCGATATGGTTCCTTTTCACATTCATTTCGATTTGGGGGAAGAGTCAGAAATCGTGTGGTGCCAGCTCCTGTGAAAAAGTTGGATAAGGAAATACTGTCATATTTTTAAGAACCTCTCTTGCCAGTGGATTGCACTTGGCAAAGGCTTTCACCATATTTTTATCACATTTCATAAAGAAACTCATGAAAGAGGACTTCCAGAACTGCTCCAGAAAGTGCCAAGAGAAACGTGAATAAGTGTGTTCAAACTAAGGGGGAATATTCTGAAGGGAATTAGTGGCAATGTGTCTTTACTGTGGTGAGTTTTCTTAAACATTCAGCATAAAATTTGATCACTCCTTATATAAAGCATCAAATCTTAGTAAAATGATACATACACTATTTTAAATGTCTACCAAGTAAAAACTAATAACAAGCCAGCTGAGGTGTCACACACCTGTAATCCCAGCACCCTGAGAAGCTGAGGCAGGAGGATCACAAGTTCCAGCCCAGCCTGGGCAACTTAGTGATTTAGCAAAATCCTGTCTCAAAATAAAAAAAGGGCTGAGATGTGGCTCACTGCAAAGACCCTGGGTTCAGTTGCCTGCACCACACACACACACACACACTCACACACGCACACACACACATGTGCACACACACACACACAATACCAACAACAAAATCGAAGCCCACAGTGAGAACTGTAGGCTTCTCACGGTCTAAACTCCTTATGTTACTCATTCCTCTTTCCCCACCACAGAAGAAAAGAAGGAAGGGAAGAATGTCAGTTGTGAGATATTAGGGCAACAATTCTTGGGCAAACAAAGAACTCACATCGTGTTTCCAATATTTTTGAAGTTGACCACACTCCTGAGCTGATCTGCCAAGCTTCTGAGCCCTTGTTCATTAGAAAAACCACGTGAAACTGGTGGGACGCAGACGTCATGTGTGCCCTGCTCATTGACTTAAAAATCAAAAACCAAACATCTTCCAGTCGCTGACTGTGCCCTCCTTTGAGGGTTTCCCATCAGTGCTCACCCCCAGCAGAAAACAGGGAGAATTTTTGCTAAAGTTAATATTCTCCTGGAGAGGAGGTCACATGTCACTTGCCACACCCAGAAGTCCAAATGTGGAAATTGTGTAAATGTGGTTTTTAGAAATTTTTTACATACAGTTTTTGAATGGGGTTCCAAAACGGGACCTAAATGGGTTTCCTAAACTAAAAGGAAAATGGAAGGAAAGGGAGAGGAAGGAAGAGGAGGATGGGAGCGATGAATGGGCCGAATGTCACTCTTTGTCTTTCTGTGGCCTTCCCGAGTCCACAGGAGGAGCCCGGTGGCATCGTTCCTCCCTGGCCAGGGCTGGGCGGGTGTCTGGGCTGCGGGGCAAGCGGCTCCCTCTGATCCCCAAGCTCTCCGTGGTGTCCTCCTCTGGGCCTTTGGTCACCGTCATCCCTCCTCCCTGTCGTGTCTTTTTTCTATTTCCACCCATTGGCACAAATACCTTCACTGATTTTTTTTGTGCTGGAAATCAATAGCTGCTTCCACAAATTTCATCACATTCATTCATTCATTCATTCATTCAGTCAGTCAGTCAGTCATCAGATGTTTTCAACTCCTGAGTACCAGCCTGGCAGTTAGGTGCTAGAGATGGGCCTGGGATGGCCTTGTGCCAGAGCCAGGGCTTATGGCAGGGCTTCTGCCAGACAGTTCTGCTTCTCCTCTGTGGGCAGATGGTCAGAGGCCAGAGGGAGCTGGTTTTTTCAGGAATTAATAGGACTGAAAACCTCCTTTCCTGTTTAGAAAGGGCATTTTGCTGTCCTGCCCCCTTAGAAGCATTTGCTCTGACATTTATTCATGCATCCATTTATCCATTCAACCAACAATAATTAAAAGGTATTAATGATGCGGTGGATGTTGTGTGGACCGGCGCTAAGCAGATGGACTTCCCCCTCCGTGCCCTGCAGGTGTCTGTGTTCTGTTTCATCCACCGTGAGATGGGGCTGGGGTTGAACCCACCACGGGGATTCCTGGGGAGGATTTAGCACCGCACTCAGGCGCTGTTATGCACCCAGTTCTCTCACAAGATGGTAGGCATTATTGCTTGTAACGCCACATGCCAGGGACAAGAAAACCAGGTAAAACTTCCAAAGGAACCTCAGGCAGACATGTGCCCCAGCCGAGAACAACGCATCTCTGTGGCCATCATGTGTGATGTGCCCGTGAGTGAGGGCCAGATGCTCCACCTTCCCCACCTGCTGCCTCTTCTCATTAGAAGGTGAACTGCTTCAGCGGCCTCAAAAAACACCTACTTAGTGCCACCTCATTTTTTGCCCAAATGAACATTATACATAATTGATGACCCTGCAGAGCCAAAGCCGGAGAAAGCTGTTAGCCCAGTAATTTGCCTTGTCTGACGACAGAAAACAGATGTGACTCCCACACACTGGCTTGAGCATCGTTACTCCGTGACAGGCAGCAACCCTGGCAGAAGTCACCAGAGTGTGCCCTGAACTGAGAGTGGGTGAGGAAAGCTCCCCTCCAACGGACACCAGCGGGGACAGGTGTGATGAGCAGGGAATGGCCCTCCTCGGCGTGAGACATGTGCCCTTTCAGCTCAGAAGGGTAAAGCTTAGCATATGTCATTGTCCAAAAAAGAAAACAGAATGTCCGTGCTCTGAGTGGGGTCCATTTCCTCATTTAGACACTGAATAATAATACAGGAACAGGTGGCAACATTAGTAACTAAACTCTGGCTTTGGGACAGACGGAAAGGTGGGGCAGGAGTAGGGAAAGCAGACAGCAGGATGCAGGAAGTAACCTCAGATAAATGGCTTCCGAGCATGGGAAAGAACCATCTAGAAAGCACCAACAGAATTCATTCACCTCCTACCTAAGTCCGTGGTGTTCTACAGCAGGTACTTTTGCAGAGAGTTGCTTATTCATTCATCAAGTCCATTTATTTATCAAATACTTTGAAGAGAAATTCACCATTGACCTTCACTGCATACGTACGTATTTGTACAGCAGCCAGAAATGATGGAAAGAACTGGAGTCAAGGTTGCTCAGTCGGTGGAAACTCTAAACATGAAACAACTGCAGAAAGTGACTACACATTCCTTATCCCCATCAGATAAGCTCTGGCCCAAGGACAGTCCAGACCAGAAGCTTTGCCAGTGAGCCAGGGATGGACCCACATCTTTTCTTCCTGCCTCTCCGGCTCGAGGATTTCTCCAAAGCTTTGTTGAGAAGGCTCTGTAGGAGGAGCTGGAAGGGCGTCACGGTTAGTGCTTCATACTGAAACTCCACCAGGCACATCCCCTCACGCATCTTCCTCGTCTCGGTTGGTTTTGTCTGTGTTTTGGGGGCATGAGGTATTGAGTATAGAATATACATGCGCCGTGCAATTACAGTTTATTGCACACTGAACTGTTTCTGTTTGTCCCGCAGTGTTAAATCCAGTCTTCTCAACTATGCTCAGAAGCCATTTATCTATATCCTGAGGCCAACTTGGGTGGAGACCAGCAAGGCACTGAAGACTCAGCCCCATGACTGAGAAATAAATGTGAGTTGGCATTTATGTGTCCGTTAAACGGATTCATCCTAGTAAACCTAACTAACACAAGCCTCAAATTGAAGATAACTCAGAGAGTCCTGGCACTCTGGGAAGCTGAGGCAGGAGGATTAAAAAGTCCAGGCTATCCTGGGCAACTTAGCAAGACCTTGTCTCAAAATAAAAATAAAAATGGGCTGGGGATCTAGCTCAGTACGGAAGCCCTGGGTTCAATCCCCTGTGCTGGGGGGAAAAAATACCTGAAATACATGAAATTACCTTCAGATAATACTGAGGGTAATTTCAATCAGTTGACAATTGTATTCAAATTCATAGTACCCAGATGGCAAGAGCCAATGGAGTGCTTACTTCACCCAAGTATGGCCTATACCTGGCTGACAATGCTTGTCTTAGTTACTTTCTCATTGGTGGAACAAAATATCCAACAGCCACAAGTTAAAGGAGGAAAGATTTATTTTAGCTCACAGTTTGTAGAGGTTTCAGTTTATAGTTGGCTGGCTCCAAGGTTGGGTGGCCTTGCAGAGGAGAAACAGTCCATGGCAGAGCAGGCAGGAAATAGGACGCCACAAGCAGCAAGCCTTCTGGACTTTTGTTCCATCCAGGTTACATGTTTATTGGATGGTGTCACTCACACCCAGAGTGGGCCTTACCATTACCCACACCCAGGATTATGGTAAACCAATCAGTGGACTAATTTAGTTATCACACACCCATAATCCATATTCACACACCCTAAATCCAGCCACCTCCAAGAAGCCCCACCTGGAGCACATGAGGTTCGGGGAGGGGTGCACCTAGACACGAGACATAACACTGCTACAGGAATTATGACAACATTCCCACATGCTGCTGTCTTCAGCCATTTGGACTGCTTGGCAAAATACTTTAGACTGGGAAATTTATGAGCAATGGCCATTTGTTGCTCATAGTACTTTGCTGTCCAACATCAAGGCATTGGCAGATCCCTGACCAGCAAGGGCTTCTTCCTCACAGAGGGCACCTTCCATGTGTCTCACAGGCAAGGAAGGGAAGGCGCGGTTCTGGCAGATTTAGTGTCTGGTAAGCACCCACTTCCATTCACAGAACAGCACCTTCTCTGTGTGTCCAACCCAGTGGGAGGTCTCTCTTAGGGGCTTCTCAGAAGGGCAGAATGGGGTTCTCTCTAAGGTACCATCTCTTAAACCCGTCAGCTTGGTGATCGGATTTCAACATATGAACTCTGCGGGGACACAAACATTCAGACCATAACAGTTGTAGTCTAGATAACTACAGATAACTATTGGCAGGAGTTATTTACTCCTTTATTAATCTCAATTTATACAGGGCTCGATGCTGAATCTTTCACACATACCATCTCATTTAATTCCCAAACCAATAAATGGGATGCTTCTTACAGCTACTCTCATTTCACAAAAACTGAAGCACAGAGAGGTGAAGGAAGTCATCTAAACCACAAAAGTATCAGCAGGGAGGCCAAGCCCTACACCGAGGTGATCAACCTTCTAAGTATGTTAAACTGCTCCCTTTGGGAGCCCAGCATCCTCCCGGGCTGCTGAGAAGTCTCCACTTACCCCACTCTACCACACAAGCGCCCCTACTCAGAGAGCACTCTTCTCCCTCCCTATGGTCCTGATCGTGTTTCCTTGCTTCTACAGTCTCCCTCCCGACCCAGGTTGCTAGGACCCCAGGTGCACAGACTCTGCCCTCTTATGTGGCTGAATCCCAGATGACATGGGGCCTGCAGTCAGGAGGTGGCATTTGGTGGAGACTCCAATCAGCCCTCTGTGTGGAAGCCTGGGTGGGCTTCTCTCTCTTTGCCTTTGTGCATTCTCACAGAAACCACAGGTTTTCTTTTTAAACCATGAAATTTCTTTTCTCTTCCAAGAGAAGCTATGTTTCTTTTTCCCTTTTGATACTCAATATCCCTTGCCCCTGTTTTTCCCTTACCATTCTTACAACTTTGCATGTTTTTCTTTGGTTTGTAGTCTTTGCTTTTACTGCTCTCACAGTTGCTTCTAGACTTCTGAAGGCTTTTTATAGCTCTTCCTTCTTCTCAGGGTACAATGTAAAGCACATTTCATTCCACTGGAACTGACACTGGAAGTGGAAAGGAAATGCTCCCTTCTGAGATTGTTTAACCAAAATAAAAAAGAAAAGCAAATTTTCTGGATGATAAAGGTAATATATATTCCTCGTAGGAAAAAAACTAGAAAATATAGGTAAGTAAAATAAATACAAAGCCTAACTATAAATCTTCCTAACATCCAGAGGTTACTGCTTTTAGTTAACATGTTAGTATTTTGATATATTTCTTGCCAGTCTCTTAAATATATTTTAACATAATTACAATATCATAGGATATGAAATTTAGCAGTGTAGCTTGCTTTCTAACATAATATTATAATGTAAGCATTTTTCCAAGTCCATAAAAATTATTAGAACAGTACTTGTCAAACTATGCTAAGATCATTGAGCTCCAAAAATGTCCAACAAAAAAATGTGGAGACTGAGGTCAAATACATCTTCAAGGCAATGAATGTGCCAGGGGCCCATCCTGGAGGTTCATAACACATATTGGCTCATTTAAAGATGTGAAAACCTGACACTGAGCAAATCTGTCTCATTTTATTTACACCATTTCTCAAAGACATTTGAGCACACATCCCTTTTTGGAGAAACTATCAACATCCCAGAAAGCTAGTGTGCCATGGGCCGGTGTTGCAGAATGACCTAAGGAGGGTCTTGAGGATCTCTCACCAGATGCCCTGTAAGGGTCTCCCTTGAAAACAAGCCAGTTATATATCTAGACCCTGGGTCTCCAAAAACAAGAAATGTGCAATGAATTCTGTATTAGTTACCTTTCTAGAGCCAGTGGTTTTCAAGATAGCAGATTTAATACCGGACATTTATAAGTTACAACACTCACCCATAAGCCAAATGCAGAAGGTGCCAAATGTCCATCTAGGCACTGGAGACCCAAAAGATCCAATTGAGGGCTGGGAACCCACAGCACTGTCCTGTGTATGTCTGTGTCTGCAGATGATGGCTGAAGAAATCTTTTCTGGAACCAGGATACGATGCTCGTAGCAGTGATGAAGACCAGAGCTCCCTCAAAGCAACAGCAGCCACCCTCAACAACAGCAGGGCCCCGAGCTCCTTCTTCAACGAGAACAGTCAAGTCCCCTTCAGGAGAACCAGCCACAACAGAGCTTCTCCTGGGAAACAGCCAACAACTATCTTCTACTTCTGTTTTCCTTTATGTTTTATTGGCAATAACCTTCAGGTGGATCTTCTATGCCCAAAACCACACCAACTCAGTCCCCCTGGACATTCCATCTCAAGGTGACCTTGTAAGTCCACCACAGACTCTGCAGAAAATTTTAGGTGCAATAAAAAGAAAAAAACAAAGGGGTATATAGATTTCCATATTCAATTAAAAATCCTAAAACAGAAAACATAAAAACTAACTCACGGACCCATTTCACTTTGTATTTGACAGCCACATCCTGCTAGGTCCCTTTTAATTTAGCTTCTCACACCCTTCTCTCCACAGATCTGTTCAGTGTGTGTCATTGTGTACTGGTGGGAAAAGTGAAGTTGAGAGGGTGAAGGGTTGATTCAAGAACATGTGTGGCGATGAGCAGAGTAGAGATCCGACCCGGGTCGCTGCCTAAGGCCACACGCTTCCGCCAGGCAGCCAGCTGCAGCCCCTCTCCTCCACTGTGGCTGGCAGCCAGCATAATAGCTTTCAATGCAGAGTTAGAACTTCGATGTAGAGCTGGAAGGCTGCATTCCAGCACCATTAGCCATCTTCTCAGTCATTCAATTACGAGCAGCGCAGATCACTCTTTCTCATCTTGGTCATTTAGCAGCAGCATCCTCCGAATGCATCCCATGGCCCTGCAGCATGGGACCGTAAGCTAAATTTCTGCCCCTCACATTAGGATCACTTCACTTAATATATTGAATTCCAGCTTTTTTATTGGGTAGGTTAGAAAGTGTTGGGAATGCAAAATTGGTATCTATTTTAACAAGGGACATTGAATAGCAGATCATAGACCATTCGCCTGTTAAAGGAGAGGAATTGGAAATGGCATGGCCAGCTCAGAGGGTTTCATTAGGGAAAGGGGGATAGCAAATCCAAAGTCACTGAACTATCCCAAGTCAAATGCTTCACGCACTTCACCTCATTTATGACTAAGCCCCGGTGAGGAGTTGCCGTTGTACAACAGCACAGACAGGAAAAACGAGTCAGCACATGAGCTACTTGTCAGAGCTGACGCATTTAGAGAAGGGTCCACTCAAGAGCCACACTGAGCTCCTCCTGAGGAGACCATGTGTTCACCGCAGGTCATGGTGGCTCTTGCCCACCTGTCACTCCCGGGGGAACGGTGAGGTTTGCTCCAGGTGAACTGGTAACAACAAGGTCAAGAGATGAGGGCAGCTTTTCCAGTAATGGTGCTGGTTTGTGCCTGTTATGGTCGCCATTATTTGTAATGCCTCCTTTCATTCCAAGATCATCTGAACTTAGAATGATAAATTATAATATGCTTTCAGATGGAAGGAATGGGTCCACACTCAGGAGTGAAAATCAATACCAAAAATCCATGTGAGGGTGCATCTAACATTCCAGAAAAAAGCAGAGAAAATGTAGTTCAAGGCCATGATTAACTGAAAGTATCTTCCCTTGCCCAGGACTGCAGTAAAAAGCAGCAATCCAGTTAAGGCAGAAACAGTGAGTGAAATTTGTTTGGGAGACAAGAAGACAAGGGGAAATGGAGAAGCGGCATTTTACGGCATCTTAACTGGAGCTGGAGCTGGGGGTCAGACACAGGGAGGGCAGGCAGCCGGTGAGGGACAAAGGGCGGTGGTGGGAAATGCCAGGCCTCCAAAGGAGCCTCGCAAGGCTGGAGAAGTCGGCTGCCCCAGGAGACCCAGAGCGATGTGCAGAGAAGTGAGGCAGACGTTTGTCACAAGGCCTGGGCAGAGCTGCAGGCTGGGCGAGAGGACCAGGCACACGCCCAAGAGGCCCAGCGTCAGAGGGGACAGGGTAGGGCACTGTGAAGAAGGGGAGCAAGGGATGGGCTGTGGCTCAAGGATCACGGTGGGTTACCTTGTATTGTGGATTCCTTAATGGAATCTGTTCACGGAAGACACCAAACTGGAAGCAGAAAATGAAGGGGAGGGAAAGGCACGAGCAGAAATGTAGGTAAATATTAAAGCCCCAAAGTCAAGGATGAGGCCAGGGGGTTGTGTGATGACGGGACCCGGCAAAGGGCAGAGGGACTGACTCCTCACCACCTGGTGCAAAATAATTGAGTGCTATTGGATTTGTAGAAAGACTACCAGTCAGAATTTTATTTCATTTATTTTTGCTTTCTTTCATAGTTGCTTGATGCTTTAATGACAAAACCCTTTAAGGTGTTTCACATATTAAATTTTTATTTCTTTTGCTTTAGATCTCACCCTCCTCATTGCCACAAGTGAGCTGCAGGACACCATCTGCTCTCTGCATCTGGGAAAGTGTCTGCCACAGGGCCGGGTCAGTCATGACAGCTATGCCCACAGCCAGGGTTGGCCCCAAGTGAGGGGCGACTGCAGGCCAGCAAGAGGCAAGTGGACAGGAAGGAGGGACGCCTGTACAGGGACCTGCCCTGTGTTCTGTTCTTCACTGAGCTGATCTCCTATACCCTCTGCACCCCCATCAAGCACACTCGCTGGCCCAGGCATCTGAGTACACTTCGAGGTCCCTGGCCGAGCACACACCTGTCAGGGGAGTTTCACTAGGCACTGGCATTCAGTGTCTGTGCATTTGTGCTGGATAGAGATGGAGGATGCCATGTGGAACTTAAACCAAAGAAGACAGAAAGTTACCAAGCCCCAAACCAGCTCCAAGGGGCTGGGAGCAGCAGCCTGGTGCGTGGTGCTGAGGAGAATTCCAAGGCTCACCGGGAAAGGCTTGCTCCATTAGCCAAGTCACCCTACATGCCATGCCACGGGTACCACTCTGGCTGACTCATGAGCCCATAGTGTTCCTGGATGTAGGGACACAACAAATGGTGACCACCTGCTCCTGTGAGAGAGGGGGATCTGGGAGAAAGACGAGTCCTTACCAGTAACAATGGACTCCTCCCACAAAGCCCCCTGCGCTGCAGGAAAATCACGAGCTGAAGACACGTCCTGAAAGGAGATGGCTCCAGGCTGGAGGAGAGCACCAAGTGCACGACTTAGGGACAGCCTGATCACAGAGACAGATAGACTCTGGCTCAAGGTTGAGATCTCAGTCAGCCTCCAGCTAGGTTCCCAGGACTGCCAGAGTCCTGGGAAGAGAGAGCTGTGAGGATGGGGGAGACAAAGAAGCACCTGGACATGAAAGGCAGTGTGGTTCCAGAGAAGGATGCTCTTGAAGCATGGGGCCAGCTGGATTGGAAAAGGATATGCACTGGGTCTCCCAGAAGAGAAGGGAGAGATTCACACAGCACAGTGCCTGGTATCCACACAGACAGTCACCATGGCAACCAGCCAGACCACCAGGAGGAGCACAGAGCTGGGCCACCCAGGGACTTTCAGGAGACAGATATGGAGATGGTGAGAGTACCAGCTCTGCCAGGAGGGGTGAGGCACAGAATTAGACCCTCTGTCCCCAGCATCTCCCTCACCACTGTCCGGGCGGGACAGCTCTCTGTGTTTCCTGTCCTCTCTCCTGGGCACAGGTCAAGCTCACCCCTAGCCTGGGCTTTTCCTGCCAAGCCTCCAATTTCTGGAAGGGTCTCCTGTTTCCCTCTTTCCTGCTCACTGGAGCAGCCTGACCACAGGAGCTGGGGTGCCCTTCTTACACTGGTGGGAAGGAAGAAAACACTCCTGACTCTGAGTGAAGCAAACAATCCTGTGGAAACAATCCGTCTCTGCTTGGCGAGCCACGCCATCAGTTTAGAAAGACAGAGCTGCCACATCCTTAGGACCATCTGACCACACTTAGCTCTTCTGCCCCGAAAGCCTATTCATCTGGGCCTTGAGCAAAGGAACAGAGAAAGCGAAAGGTAACTGGGATACTCCTGAGGTCTGGAAGTAATGACAACAGGACTTGGCAGAATGGACTGCATGGAAGTGGCCTTGGCTTGCCTTGGGGGAACCCTGAACTCAGCCCATTCCCGAGCCGACTCTGAGGTTCTTTCTCCCTATTTGTGCATAGGATCTCAGTTCCAAGTGGATGAATTAGGCCTCCTCACTCCCGGCCCCTCTTGGCTCCAAGTGTCACAGTGGTCTGATGTTTGGAACGGTGGTGAATGCCCTGCTGGTGGTCCTGGACCCATCTCAGGTCCATAGCAGACCCTGAGAGGAACGAGAGCCACTTTTGCTGCCATCCAGCTGCCCCATATGGAAGGGAAAGCTCTTGATGCTTACTTCCCTCCCATGCCCACCTCCTGCATGAGCTTTCTGTTGCTCCAGCTGCTAAGCTGGCTGGCTCCACCTGGCCAGGACAAGCAGCCAGCATGGTCAGGCCAGGCGGCTGGGAGGGGCAGAATCCCAGTCCCGTCATGCCAGGCAGCTGTCATGTATCCAACCTTCTACCTCCTCAGAGCCCAGTGGCTCTGCTGCTGGCCCTCCTAGACCCCTGCTTCATCTGGACATGCACACAGCGGGGTTCTGGGCCTGGTTCTGGCAGCTCCCAACCCAGAGTGGACTGAGGAAGAGCAGGGAGCTGGAGCTGCCACAGCTGGGCAATTGCCAGAAAACAGCAGATTGGGAGCCCCCTCAGCATACCTCACCCTAGGGGAGAGATGCCTCCTTCACTCCTCTACTCCTTGAGTCTTTGGCTGAACATTCAGCTTCGGTCCCTTCCTGTGTATGTTAAAATCTATGAAAGTAAGCCAGCCATGGTGGTGCGGGCCTGTGATCCTGGCACCCTGGGAGATTAAGGCAGGAGGGTTGCCAGTTAAAGCCCAGCCTGGGTAATTTAGCAACTTACTGAGACGCTGTCTCAAAATAAAAATACATAGGGCTGAAGACATCCTTCAGGGTAAAGGCCATGGGTTCAGTCCTCAGTACTGCAATAAACAGATAAATCTGTGAAGGAAACAGGGACATGAAAAGGAAATACCTGGGCTCCATTCTAGAGGAATCAGTTGGGAATCCTACACAAAGCTGAACCCTAGACTAAACTGTCCCCTTCCTCCTGTGCCACAGCCCCAAAGACTAGACACGTCCACCCTCCGCCTCCCTCTTCCCTGGTGGCCGCCATCCAGTTCATCCTCAGGGGGTCGCTGTAGAGCCTGGCACTGGCATGGGGCACAGTGACCCTGAGCCCTCTCACTGGGTGTTGCAAAGGCCAGTGAACGGGTGACTTTCATGGCCCATCCCACGGAAATGCCTGGACAGAAAAGCGATGGAGACAGGGAGGGGGACATTTAGCCACACGTGTTCCATCCACCTTGCTTCCCAGTTGGCTTTTGCCAGCTCCTTCCACTGTACCTGAGTCTCCCCAGGGCAGCTTTCTGCCACCACCTCCTGGAGGCCCCACATCCTTTCCTGGGGAGGCCGGGTGCTGGGAAACCTTTGCTTTCAACCCAGAGTGCAGCCCCCCAGGCAGCTCAGACCTCCTCCAGACTCTTACAAAAACAGAGCATGAATAAAGCAGGTGTGCTGCTGCTCATCTGTAATCCTAGCACTCTGGGAGGTTGAGACAGGATGATTGACAGTTCCAGACTAGCCCAGGCAACTTCGCTACTTAGCGAGACTCTGTCTCAAAATAAAAAATAAAACAGAGGCTGGGGATGTAGCTCAATATGAAGGACTTGGGTTCAATCCCAGTACCGAAAAAGGAGGGGGGTGCGGAGAAAGAGAGAGACAGAGAGACAGACAGACAGACAGACACAGACGGAGAGATTAGGTGAAGGCAGAAGAGAAGCGTACCAGCCAGGTAGGAGGCAGCAAAGAAATGGTGTGAAACAGAGACAGAAAGAAAGGTATGGTATGAGAGCAAGAAAGCCACGAAAAAAAGCGGCAGACTCCCAAAAAGACAGTTATTTGCAGCCTTGCTGGAGCCAGTTCCATCTACCTCCCCGCTCTTCCTCCCTTCCCTACACAGACAGGGTGGAAAGCTTATTCTTCCCTGTGATGCCCTGTGAAACTGAGCTAATGAAACCCGAGAGGTGACAGGGAGGAGGGAGTGGAAGCCAGAGGCTGGAACACTTCATAAATGAGGTTCCATCAAAATAGCTCCATGTGTGAGACATAATGCCTCTTCCTCATTAGTAGGTTTCTCTGTGATAATTAATCCTCCACATTCAATTCCAGATAACTTGACAATCGACCCTTGAGTTTAGTGCAGACTGGAGAAGGGGTGGGGGTGAAAGAAAAGTCAACTCAAAAGCACTTTGTTGTGTTTGCATGGCTGTCACAATCAGGGTGAAATGTTACACGCACAGCCTCCGGGTTCTCCTGCTGTCTGTGAGGATTTAACCTCCACATCAGCAAGGCTGAGCCCCCAAGTCCCACAGGAGGCACGATGGCTTCTCCATCCCACAACATATGCAGAAACCAAGAGCGTTCCTGAGAATTCCCAAGGCCTTTGCTTCACCGAGGGCCTGGCTGCTATGAACGCGAGTTCACAAACAACTCTGCGCCACTGATGGTCCTCCCACCCGCGCCTTCCCTGTGTGCTGCCCTGGAATGGTCTGGTGGCAGAGCGCAGTCTTCCCACTTCTGTTCACCCACACTTGTGCTGCCCACAACTCCATCAGGGACTGAAGGTAGCAGGAGGACTCCAGCACAGTACAGAGGCATACACCTGTAATCCCAGTGGTCTGGGAGGCCCAGGCAGGAAGATCAAAAGTTTGAGCCCAGCCTGGGCAACTAGAAGGGAGGGAGGAAAGGACAGAGGGAGAAAGGGTACCAACTCCTAACTGCAGTGCATTTTACGGTACAAAGACTTTCACCCTGACCGCATCTCCCTTTGGGTCCTGGCTGCTCACTTGTGTCTATGATCCCTCTTCCTAGGACTCATTTGATTAGCTTTAATATCTAGCGTACAACCTATACATTTCCAGGTAACTTTTTATGTAAAATAAATTATATCTTTGTTCTCTCTTTTCTCTCCTATCTAAACCATTGAAAGCTATCTAAACCACTCAGAAGGTGCTTTAAGGATTTTTCCTACATAACGAGAACATGAAGAACTGTAGCTCCTGACAGGCAAGAGCGCCAGCCTTGGAGAGCAGAAGGATGGCATCTCCTTCACTCTGGGCAGCTGTAACAGAGCACCATGGACAGGATGTGGAGAAGGCAACAGCCACTTCTCACAGCTGTGGTGGCTGGGCGTCCAGGGCAGCAGGACTAACAGAGCCGGCATTTGGTGAGGCCCGCTCCTTGGAGTGTGGACACTGTCTCCTTGGCAATCCTTCCACAGCTACGAGAAAGCGCCTATCTTCCCACCTACTCTCTCAAAAGGGCAGAAATCCTACAATTCCACAATTGTCTGAGGGCTCCGCCTTGTAACCAATCATTTCCCAAAGACCCCACGACAAATACCATCATCATTGGTTTAGGCTTCAACATTTATATTTCGGGGGGACCTAAACTTTTAGTCCATAGCAGCCTACTATATTTTTCTTTTGAAAGTTTGCAATTGTTTATTCTATTAATATTTCTGTTATTCAATCTTTTATTAATGTTTAGTGTTATCCTAGAAATAACAATGTGAATTCTTTGCTAAGTCAAATATAATTTGTTTTTACTTATCAAAGTTCTCGGAAACACTTTTATTCCTCTAACATCTCCCCACATTTTTTGTATATTGTTGTCATGCATTTTAATTCCCTGTGAGTGAGTCAGACACTGTTATTACTGTCTCAGTTCAGACAATATTTATTTGTCCCAATTCACATTTGCCTACATATTTGCTATTTTTGATTTTCTATTCTTTTCTCTATGTTTATTCTTCTGCCTAGGATTACTTTCTTCCTGCCAGAAAAACTTAGTGAAGTATTAGTTTAGTGCATTTTTGCTGCAAATGAAACTATTAATTTTTCAGAAAACAGCTTTGCTTCATTTCTAAGGATACTTCTGCTGCACATAGACTTCTAGGTTGACATTTATTGTTTTTAATTCTGAAAACCATTCAGCCTATTGTCCCTTAGACTTCACTGTCTGCATGGGGAAGTCAGCCGTTTGTCTTGGAATTGTTCCCCTAACGGTAATGTGTCTTGTGTCCTTGGTTTTTGGAAATTTGACAACAAAGTGCCTCAACCTACTTGTTCTGTTCTTTTAATCCTGCTCAGAATTTTCATTGCCTCTAAGTCTGTAAGTTAATGTCTTTGAATGGTTTTAGAAAGTTTGCATTATTTCTTTCATAGTGTTTCTGCCATTTTCTCCTTATTCTCCTTCAGTCATACTAATCATCTATGTGTTAGAAATTTTGTCCGGTCTTCTCTGACATTTATGTGGGGTTTTTTCATTTGTTTGTTTCTGATTCTTTTCTTTTTGGGCTTTAAGTTGATTATTTTCTAACGACCTATTCTAGTTTACAAACCCTGTTATCTGCCACCTCTCCTTGCTCCCAGTTGGAGTTCACAACTTCAAACTTTGAGTGTCTTAAGTTTAATTTTTAATTTTTTATAGTCTTTAATTTTTTGTAATTTCCAATTCTTGGTTAAAGTTCTCAAACTTTTCCTTCTATTTTTTTTTAATGCACAGTTCCAAAGATAGTTTATTCCTCCCATTTCCAGGAAAAGAACAGGGTGTCTATCACCTCAGTGTAATCAAGCTCTGAGATAAATATGGGTTGCTTCACACAACCCATAGGCTACCTCCAGCTCATCCTGTTTCCTACTGTGTACTTCTTCAAGGGTTTTGGCTAAGAGCCTGCTGCATCTATCTAGTTTCCTGATCCTAAACTCTGCTCTTTGTTTACTCAGCCCAAAACCACAGAAATCCTGTTCAAATGTTTTATTCTTATGTTTTTAACCTGATGATTCATATAACTTTAACATTTAGCAAATTTCTTGACAAGGAAGCTGGATAGTTTTTAATGATACCAGGTCTCTGATTTTTCATTGCAGACCCATAAAAGCACATAATGTCCTGCTTGTTTTTCTTCACTTAAAGGTATTTCTTTTTCTACCTAAGCTAAGTTGAATTCTCAGCCTCTTGTTTTTGCCCATAATCATTCATTTTAGTATATGTGCTGCCAAAATGAGCACATGCCCATAATCATTTGAATGAGCCACAGGAAAAGGATGCCATGTATTTTCAGCTCCCTTCTCTGTGGTTCTGGCTTCTTCACAGTCTTAGCCCTTCAATCCTCATTGTACTGAAACCAGATGTCCTTGTATTTTATCTCAATATATTACATGTTCAATTCTACTTAGAGGCAAAATTATAATTTATTTTTAATATCACTTTATATTTTTCCTGGTATTTCTATGTCACCATGCTTTCCCAGTTTATTATTTTGCTGAGTTTTCCTGAATTATTTACCGTATCAGAGTTGTCCATCTACAATGTGCCCCTGTGAAGTCACAGTTCAGAGTTTGCAACCTCAGTCACTCACAGATTTTTCCTTAGAACCTAACTAACAACTGTTTGCAGAAATACCCAAAATTTAGCTGAAACTGCAAATATTCTCTGCATTTGTGTGTGTGTGTGGGGGGGGGAGATTTACAGGTACCCGATATGAAAGTGTTATTCAGTTCTCCTTGTTGCTGATTGGCTGCTGCCCTGTAACCCATCCCCAGAAGATGCACCAGCTATCCCTCCTTATAACAAGTTGTTATACCACATGTAGCTATCTCGAGTGTTCTTGGTTTTCTTCTTCTCAAAGGCCTAAGATCCCTAAAATGCTGTCAAAAATGCCCTGCACTTCTGAGACTTTATTAATACAGTATTTTATTAAATTAAATTATGTAACTATGGGAGACATAGCATATTCAGTGTTTAAACTATAAACATAGACATTTATAGGCATTTTCTGACCATATCTGGAATTCACAATCTTTCAAAATTCAAGGGTGCTCTAGGAATTCAACCCTTGTGAATTTCAGGGGTCCACTGTGTCTATCATCCAAATAACACTATGAGAACCCAGCCTACATACCTGTAGAAATCTAGGCCTATTTTTGCATAGAAATTCTCTCAATTAAAAAAATATAGTGCAGAAATTCCCCTAAGAACCTTAGAAAGTTTGAAATCATAGCTTTCTCTGCGAGCTTTGGAAAGTTAGGATCAAATTTCTAGCTGATGGTCTGCGTCACTGTGTCAGTCTCCTGTCTCCTTAAATATATCCGCAGCTCTCTGCCTTTGAGGTTATCTCTGTAAATTGAATTGTTATAAGAATAATCTGGCACTGGAAAGAAATAGTATTGGCAGGCAGGATGAATCTTCTCTTTCTATAGAAAAACTCAAAGAATATAATAATGTTGCCATTTACTCATTTTACAGATGAAAAAAGTGAAATCCCGAGATGATCAAATAATTTGCCCCAAATGGCACAACTAGTGAGTTGTGTAGCTAATAAGCTGTCTGCCTTACCTGACAGCCCATATCCTTAACCTTCAAGCAGATCCACAAAGTAACATGAATTATCTCTAGGCCGGCTTCCCAGTGTGATGTTACAGGAGAGAGGAAGGCAGGACAGTATGAATATACTGTGAATAGTGAATACTATTTTCTGGACCCATCTGGTTTCTGATTTCTCCTAAAATTGAAAATATCGTATCTAAATGCCTTCAGCATTTCCAATTTGGATTTTATGGATATTTTCCCTCTAAGTACAAGGTAGTTTGTGAGTCATCTGAGGACCACTCAGGCCACAGCCACAGAGACTCCCAGAAGGGGAGCATCTTGCAGGCGCAGGGCACCTCGAGTCGTGTCTCAGGGGAAATGTGTTATTGAGAGTGGTGTCTCCAACCACAGAGCTCTGAATCAGCCAGAGAGGGGAGCTGGGGACACGAACAGTATTCTGCTCCAGTGACAGCAGGAGCAAAGTCTCCCATAGGAAAAGCTCCAACCCTGATCTCCTGCCTGTAGGGAGGGACTTTGTCATCTCTCCAGCTCATTTCCAAGGAAGCAGAAATCTACTTCCTCCTATTAGTGGCAAACTCTAAGCAAGTTGTTTTACTGTTTCTTTAACATTTATGGACTTAGTCTCTCTGAATTAGGAGGATGGTTGATGTTCTATAATAAGAACAGTATTTATATTTCTTAATTATTGAGGAATGCCACATGCTGGCCACGATGCTAAGTGATTTATTTAAATTTTACATCAATCATGGCAGTGAAATTTGTTATTATTATTCCCATTACTTGAGAAAGGTGGGCTGAAAGCTAAGCTACTTACCCAAAGGCAGATGGAGTCTAAGATTTAAAAGAGGGCAGGGACGCAATACTCCACACTCTTTTAAAGTCCTGTAGCCCATCTTTTTGCTTCAGGTCTTGATACTTCTGTTTATAATGGCAAAAGGAAGAAACTTACGAAATACAACTTGTCTATCTTTGAAATTGTCTGGACACTGGATGAAGGTTTCTCTATGAAAGCTGTGTACAACTTCTGTCTTTACTACCTTCAGAAAGTCAGCTACAGTTTTTCCTTTCATTGAGGAACTCGAAAGGTAATTTCGTCTGGTTAAATTTTCAAATGACTTCATCACGTAAAGTCCTAACTGGGGAGTGACTGTCTCATTGCTGCCTTGCCTTTGAGGATTATTTCCTCAGCGGTCCTGAGCACAGAGGCCTCCAACTCACATTCCCCTTGGTGTCCCCATTGCTCCCTTTCTCCAACATGTGTGGCAGTTCTCCCACTATTTCAGAAAGACTTTGATAGTTTCTTCTTCCTTTTTTATCCTTTTTTTTATTACCCCTCCTTTATGTTCAGTTCACCTGTTTCAGAAAGGCGATTACTAGATTTTTCTGGACTGGGGTTGGAATCCAGGAACTGGGGCATCCAAGGCCAGTGATCCATCAGAAAGGGTATTCTTGTGGGAAAAGTGAGAGGGCCTTCATCTGGAGAAGAAAGGAGAGGGCAGTGTTGTTCTCTTCTGAACTCAAACCATTTGAGGCAACCTTGATATTGTGCAACAAATTGAAAAGCTTAATAATGCCTGGGGATTGTTTTGATGTCTTTTGTTTATCTCTCCATGCTTTGAGCTGTCCATGCTTGCTGGCTCCTTCCTTCCACAGATAACTGCCAAGTTATTTAAAAAAAAAACTCACTGTGACAAATATATTACAAAGACGGATGTTGGAGGATGCTGAATATATATCCCTTTAGAGCAGCCCCACATCCCTAGTGAGAGATAAACAGTAACAGCACTGTGTTTATCTAATTTCAGCACACTCTAAACAATCACCAATCCAGAGAGGCAACTTTTTCTGACTCCTGAACACATAAAGAAGGAAAATTAGAGTGGAAGTCAGAATATTAAAATTATGATCCCAGCTCAGGTGATAATTAGTATGTAACCCAGATAAGGTAATTAATTTTCTTGTTAAAAAGCATTGCTGCCCAGGATTAGAGAGAACTGGATGAGACGATGCCTCTGAAGCTCTGGGCATAGAACACATTATGAACAGAAGATCTTATTTTCAAACCTAAAGAGTTTATTTGAGTGAATGTTGTGACAGACACGACAGAAAGTGGAAATGCAGTTCACCATTCTGGGATCACTTTCCTTATTTATAAAAAGAGATTCTCTCTTCAAACACATCTACGAAACTCAGTGCCCTGTAACCAGCGGGCAAAAGGGTCTTTTATGGTTCTTCATGTGTTGATTTGACATTTGTCAAACCAGTGGTTCAGGAACTGCATAAGCAAGAATAGATTCCAAAAGGACAAATTAAAAAAATAGAACTGCAAAAGTACCGGGAGATCCGGGCACGACATGTGAAACAAGAAGAAACTCTGAAATGTGGAGATGAGATGGCAGGCAGGCTGGTTTCCTTGGGACAGAGGGAAGATCCCTGAGCAGTGTCCTGGGCTTTCTCTCTGCCTGAGATGTTCTGTCCTGGGAGCTGGCACACCCTGAAGGGAACAGACTAAAGTCCTGAGACACGCCTTCTCTCTCTGGCCTGGACCAAGAAGGGGCAACAAGACAAAGATGGCTGCTCTGTTCCAGCAAAACCTGATGAAAAACCAGGATTTGGCAGCCCTGCAGCCCCGCCCTCTGTGCCCTGTTCTGTGCTGGAACATGACCCACTGGGCCTTCAGAGGATGCTGCTTCACGAGGTGGTGTTGATCTTCCCTTCAGCTGGAAGGGGCAATGGAGAGGGCAGAGCAAGAGCCCGACACTTTCTTACCTCACTTCTTCCCTCCCTCGCCAGGTGCAGCGTGCCTGTGTCCCCTGAGTCCAGGCTTTCTTATGTCCACTTTGGTCCCTATGTCATAAGGTTTTTCAAGCTTCCTCAGGCTCTGTGGTGGTGCCTACTTGTGGGCGGATTCATCCTTCTTTGCCTGCCCATGCAACCGTACGAGGGAGGCTGGAACTCAGAATATCTTTCCTCCTGGGTAATACTGTTGGGACTTCCAGGTGCCTGGGGCAACTATCTGAGTCAATGCAAGAGGTAATTCCTGGTTTAGCTGTGGCTGGACAGGTCCTGCCAACTCTCTGCCCACACTTGGCTCATCTGGAAGTGGATGGGGGCCAGCAGGCGGCGATGCTATGCCATGGTCCAAAGAAGGCTGAAATCCACTCAGAGGTTTCCAGGTCAGTCCTGAGTCCACAGGTTCTGGCCTAAAAAATGTTCCCTGGCAAACACAAGCAATTCATTCTTTTATCCAGGATTTTCAGTTTACTCCAATAGAGACTTTTGACCTCTCTGTGATCGCCCTGGCACAGGCCATCCCAAGCAAACACAGGGCAGAGAAAACCCAGAACAGGCAGAGATTTCTACTAACCCACTTCCTCATTGTATATTCTTTCACCTGACTTCACATGAGGATTGTGTCCTTCTATGATCTTTGCTGCACTTAAATAAAATTCTTTTTTAAACATCCTCAGACCTATGGGAGCATGTTCTAAAAGAAGTAAGCGATAAACTCCTTCGTATTTTCTATATATATATTAGCAAGGTTTAAAAAAAAGTCCAGCACTCAGGCTGCCATGACTCATCTCTTGGAAATCACAATAGAAGTTGCCTCAGGCTTTAAAGTATCTAATTTGAAAGTGGTTCAACCATTTTTATAAAAGGGAAGAGAGAGAGTGTTGGAAAGAGGTATCCAGTCTCATTAAAATTCCTACAATGATTTAATGAGGATGGATTGTCTTCATTATACAGTCCATGGAGCAGGGGTTAACATTAAAGCAACTTTTTCAAGGTCATACTATGCGTTAATAGGAAACCAGGAAAATAGTGCCAGCTTTCTGGGACTGAACATTCTAGCCTCTCCCTGCTGGCTGCTGTAGCCCCACTAAGAGTACTAGGGTGTTTTCAGCAGAAAAAACATGTAAACAAGAATCTTCCAAGTTTTAGATGTAGAAAAAGGGATGGGCAGGTCTAAACAATAACATTTTAAGAGAAAGGGATTGTGGGACTCTCACAGGAAAGGCAAATGGGCTTCATATAGTCCTTCCCACCTCCACCCAAACCTGATTTTATTTTTCTGCTTGATACATGTATGATTTGGAGGCACCCCCCCACACACACACACACACGGGATATACGCTAAGGGAAGTTTCCAGGCTCTGTGTCACTTTCCTAGATTAGAGGCGGCCACCCAGGAGCCATGGCCTCTCCTCAATATCCAGGATGTCTCAGTGGCACACAGGAAATGGCCGGGCTGGGGGTTATCTTCAACAATCACAGGGAGAGAATTTTAGGCTTCAGAATTTGCCAGTTGCTATTTCATTTGTCAGGCTGACCTTGTACAATAGACGGAGTACAGAATATAAAATTCCATGGGATTTTAGTATATTTTTTCTGTTGTTGTTGCTTAACCAATTTGTAATTGATGACCTTGTAGGCCAGGAAATTTTAGGTGAACGTAAATCTATGTAAATTAACCCAAAATTATGCATCATATACAAGGTTAAAGAGCAGGGGCTCAGGAGAGCAGACTGGGTGCCCAAATTAAATATTCTGGAACAGAGTAGGGCCAGAGTCTGGGTTGTCAGTTTCTTTCCAGTAGTCCAGGGCTCAGGAAAGATTATCTGTAGATGTCAAGACAGCAAATATTTCAGGTTTTGTGGGCCATGCTGTTTCTTTCAGTTACTCAACTCTGTCCATCTAGTGCATAAGTAGCCCTAGAAGACCTGTAAGGAATGACTGTGGCTGTGTCCCTAAGAAATATTAATTATGAAGACAGACCCCAGGGCACACTGGTTCTGCACACTGTGCTGTCCCATCCCTGCCAGAGGCTACAGGCGTGGTCCACATGGTATCAGTGTCCTCAGCCAGATCCATAATTACCTGCAAAATCCAACACCAAGCTACTTGTGTACCTTTCCTCCTTGTCCTGACTGTACGGTGTGGTGCAAAGAACAGAAATCTAAAATTGGCACTTAATTTATCTGTATCTTCTATGAGGTTAAGTCACAGAAAAGTATCTGTGCTGTCCTCAAAGGAGAAATTACACATTTGTGCTGGAAGAAGCCTGATACTTGGAGCACTCCAGAGGGCCTCATGGACACCTTGACTCTGATTAGTCAGGTTCTTGGAGTTAAAGAAGTGCATAGTCTCAGATTCCCCATTACAGCTTGTATTTAGATGTCCCTCTAAAGTGTCATGCACTCATAGGTGGGGCTTTTCAGAGGTTGCTCGGTCTGGGTTGTGATACTGGAATTAAGGGTGTGTGATAACTAAATTGGTTTAGCATAGTTTTTTGGGTGTGGATAATGGAAGCTCCACCCTGTGAATGGGTGGCACCAATCAATAGGCTTATAGACTGGATGGAATATAGGGAAAAAGAAGGAAGGCAGGCTTGCTGCTGCTACTTGCTGCCTTCTGCCTGCCACACCATGAACTGTTTCTCCACTGCTATGTCCCTCTGCCATACCACCTGCCTTGGAGCCAGTTGACTAAGGACTGAAACATTTACAAACAGTGAGGTGAAATAAACCTTTTCTCCTTAAACTTGTGGGTGTCAGGTATTTCATCCCATCAACAAGAAAAGTAACTAAGATACCTTCTGAGTAGTGCTGGAGCTTTGGGCCAGGATACCAAGGGTTTGAGCTCGCCATGACTGTATCTTCTCAGCTGTGCTGTCCTCCTGGCCCCAGCACTACAACACATGTAGGCTGAAGAACCCAACCAAAGGTACAGCATCTTTCAAGTGCATGCCATGCTGTGGGACCTTCTGCCTGTACCCTGGTGTCTTCTCTGTGTCTGCACAAAGGAAAGGGTCAATTTGATGGGTTTACCATGTGCCCCTCCAGAGGATCCACATTGAGCAGAGTTTTGGTTTGCTGTATGCCAAGCCATGTGCTGGCACTAGAGACACATTGATTAGTAAAAACACTGTCTCTGCACTCGTGAAACAGCATTTATTCAGGGGAGGAGAGGACAAAGGCAAATGAATACATCTGTAAAACTTTAGGGAGGGAGAAAAATGAGGAAAAAGGAATGGACAGATGAAGTAAACATTACTATTTCCAGTAAGAAGATTGCAAAAGGACTTTCAAATTAGTGATATCTGTGTAGAGACATGAATGAGGCAAGGGGCTGAGTCATATGGACATCTGGAGGAAAAGTATCCTGTGTGGAGGGACCATCATTCACAAGACCTTGAAATGGGAGTATAGAGGCAATCTGGACAAAATGAAGAGGACACAGTCACACAAGAGCTGGGTTAGAGAGGAGGAGAGGTCAGAAACCCATCCATGCTGCTATAACAAAATGCCTGAGACTGGGTGATGCATAACAACAGAAACGTGTTGTTCATAATTCTGGAGGCTGGAAGGTTCAAGACCAAGACACCAGCAGCTCCAGTCTCTGCTTCCAAGATGGCGCCATGAACACTGCGTCCTGCAGAAGGGAAAAATAATGTGACTTTACCTAGTGGGATGGACAGAAGACACAAATTTAGATCTCATGATCTAATCACTTCCTGAGGCCTGAGGCTCCACTTCTTAATATTCTTGGCCACTGAGTTTTAATATGTATTTTGAAGTGGATGTAATCATTCAAGTCAGGGCAGAAAGAGAGGAAGGGACCAAAGCATGCAAGATTTTGTAGATTTTAGAAAGGATTTGGGATTTTATTCTGAGCGAAGTGAAAGGCCATTTGGATTTGGGAAGAGGAAGGACATTCTATGACATGAGTTTGTTCAAGGCTCAGCCTTGCTGTCCATGGCATGTGCAAGGTGCGCTGTGGGGGATAGGGAAGAGATGCAAGGATTGGAATGGGGGCCTCATCAGGAAACTATTTCCGCCATCCTGATCGGAGATGTTGGTTGTTTGGAATTCAATGGTAACTACGGGGGTGGTGAGAGATGGTGAGATCCACAGAACCCATAGCAGTTGAGAGAGGAGTGCAAGGTGAGGAGGAAGTGCAGCGTCAAGGAAGACTCAGACATTCAACTCTCCCCATCCTCTGTGACAACCCTTTTCTTCCCATGGTTGCTGCAGCAACAAGTCACCATGGGCACAGCCTGGCTCCACCTTGGCCTCAGCTGCATAGTGCTTCTCTTGCCACTGCCCGAGGGCTTCTCACCACTCTTCGGGACTCCTCAAGGAGCCCACGTGTCAGCCCTCCAGGTACATGTGCAAGCCTGGGACAGCCAGGAAGTCAATGCCATGGAGGCAACTTTTCTTAAGGGCTTGGGAACAGGGGGAAATGCTGGGGCTCTCTCAGTACAGCTCCTTAACAGGCATCTCCTGCAGCCGAGCCGCCGGACACACACAGCAGGAGCCAGCTTAATCATGCTTCCTTGCATTGCACATTCCTCTTTCCAGTTTACTCTGCCCAGGGCTCTCTATTGTTTCTTGGGTTTCTTCCTCAAAATGTTCTCAAAACTCCCCAAATACCAAGATTTAACTTAGGTAGATGAATGTTTGAGCTGCTGGTTAGATCTCCCAGTGGAGAAGGCAAAGAAACAGTCTGATATACTTGAGTCTAGGGTTCAGAGCATCAAGTGAACAAAAGGTGTGGCTTTTTGTCTTCCATGGTCACCGGGTTGGGGGCTGACCTGTAGCTCCCACCTCCGCAGGCCCCACCAGTACTGCGCATCTCTGCCTCCCAGTGCTCACTTGGTGGGTGGCTCGTTCCCGGCCCTCATGAGGACCCTGAGAGGATGTGATGAATAGCACCAAGGCCAGACAGCAGTCTGCCCTATCTTGCAATGACAACCCTTCTGCTCCATCCTCATGCCATGCTGGCTACAGTGAGCATGTCACAGCGGAGGAGCACCCACATTCACAGGAAGGCTTTTGTAGGTCAGCACGGCCACCTCACACAGCAATGTTATCCCTTGGAAGCTTTTCCCCTTCATTAAGATCCCCCCTGAGGTTTAGGGGAGGAGAAAGAAAAGGGAGATGGGAGGCAGTTGGAGAGGGGAGACACAGAAAGTGAGCGGCTTTGCCTCCCCCTCCCCTGCCCCAGCCGGAGCCTGGATTTCCAACACCCTGCGGAGAAAGGACAAGGCTTTTGTTTTCATTTCCATTTAATTTGCTCAAATATAAACTGCAATTACTGAGCATTTAAACATTCCCATGTGCTCCAGGGATGCTGTCCCTGGCACTTCCACTGTCCTCATTTGGAAAATTCACCCATAAAAGCATTCGATGCGCCTGCATTGTCTGTGGAAATCTGCAATGTCATCCTTTGTGTGAGGAATAAAAGCTCACCCTGGGGTACCAATTTTAATAAAGCTTAATTAGACCAATTTGTAGTAAGCTGAAGTTTCCATGCTGCAGTCTGACAAGCAGCTTGAGCTGTTTTGCTACATTTTTATGTTCATGAATTTCTGTGTCTCAAACAAAAGGTCAAACGGAACATAAAATTCTATGCAAAGGACTCCTGAAGGAATTGTGAATTTCTGCTGTCATATGAGTGTCTTTCATTTTGTTTTGCTTTTTGCAAGTCCTTATGATGCTAAAGGAGTAACATTGTGGGGGAGATTAAGTGAGATCCTTTTGTGTGGTCCAGGTATCCACAGGTGCAGGAGGGGACGTGGAACTGGCCACCCTCTGTTCTTATGGCCTCTTTCCCACAGAGCTGGAAAACAACTTCACATTCTCCAACTCAGAGAGAACACAAGCACAAACCAAAAACCACCTGGAATCAGCCTGAGAGATAAGCCATCTTGCTTGGGAGTAACTGATACATTTTAAGCACTGTGTTAGTTTTCTGTCACTGTGACAAATACCTAAGACAATCAACTGACAAAGAGAAAAGGTTTATTTTGGCTCACAGCTTTGGGAATTCTAGTCCATGATCGGCTGGGCCTGGGGCAAAGCAGCACCTGTTGTGGGAGTGTGTGATCACCAGGAAGCAAAAGACAGAGGAAGAGAAAGGGTCTGGGGTTCCCCAATCCCCTTTGGGAGCACATCGCCAAAAACGTAAAGACCTCCCACTAGTCCCCAACACATTTTATGTTCTCCAAATCGTGCCCCTTGGGTGCAGACCCTTTAGCCCAAGCAGCCTGGGGGACATTTAAGATCCAAATCTGAGCACGCACTATATTGGACTGGGAAACTGTCTGCTTGAGCTGCATCATCATTTGGATAAGCAGCAGGCTGAGGCTGTCAAGTTTTGCTTTGACGCCATATGCCTGCCTAGGGACAAGACATGTGTTTCAAGCATTGTGTTAGCCCTGGTCCTGAAACGTCACTCAGGGCTTGAGGAGGACAATACAAAATCCATTCCTGTGGCTCTACCAAAATAGCTGAGGCCACTCTTTATGGGAAAGAGAATGTGGGCCAGGAAACAGGAGAGGAGAAAATTGAACAATACCTTTATCTTCAGTGAACTCTGACATCAGAAATTCTAGACATTCTACCTGAAAAGGGAAGGAGTGGTTTATATCCAAAAGAGACTTCAAAGGGCCTGTGCAGACACAAGGCCAGCAGCCCATGCCACCTACCAGACCAAATCTGTGCTGTGTCTAACTTGTGGGGTGACCAAAGGCCCATCTCCCATCTGAGTGCTTTCCCCTCTGATCAGATGCATTGCCTAAATGCCCACCAAACTAGACTGTTGTTTAAGGATGTTAAATGCTGGGCGATCCAAGATAAAATATATGAAAAACTACTTTGTACGGATAACCTGATAAGCCTGCAAATAATTCAAATAGACTGTTGGCAAACTGACTCTTGAGAGAATAGAATCTGGGTCAGCTACCTTTTTAAAAATGCCAGGAAAGAACTGGAGCATGAAGTACTACCAGGAGGGCAGGCCCATTTAGGGCAGGGATGGGAGATGGTGGAAAGAAGTACAGAAAAATCATTTGGAAGAGGAGAAAAATTAAAGAAACATGGAAGAAGGGAGTAATTGGAGAGAGGAGAGTGGCACATAGGAAATAGCTGCCATGACAGAACTGTGCTGGGGGAAAATTCTAAGAAGCTACATGGTGACTGTGTCTTCTAGTGAGCGAACTGCCCTAGCCCTGACCCCTCCCTTCTGACTGCTGATCTCCTCTGCTGGCCACCCCAGGATCCCCTGGTCTAACCGAGCAGGAGCTCCTCTGCTAGCCTGGGCACCCCATGCCAGGCCTGTGGCAGCCTGCCTGGAGTACCTGCTCACCGCCCACAGTCTGGGCATCAAGTTCAGCCTGCGCTGCACAACCTCCTACCTGCACCCAGCCATTGCAGCAGCAGGGCGGGCCAGCTGGAACTCTTTCTTTCCCCCAGCCGCTGGCCATCTGGACACAGCCCTTTTCACTCTTGGAGCCATCTTCCCAAGGCATGTTCCTGGAGACAGTGCAGTCAGGCCATACAGTTCGCAGGACGGAGTCTCTGAACTGGACTTCATTTCCTTCCAGTCTCTTGCCAGCAACACAGATAAAGCCACATCTGCACAACTCCTGTCTGAAGCAGCCCTCTTCCTCAGGCCGTGGTCCTAAAATACTCAGGTGGCTGTGTCCCCAGCACCTGTGCACCTTGCCTCAGTCTCCCCGTCTCCTACTGGGCTGCAGATAAAAAATAAATAGTGTGCCTAGGCTTGGAGGAGCAGAGACAAACGGAGCCAAATGCATTACTGATACAAAGGTAACAAATGTTAAGTTCTATGGGACAAATAATAAGCACATACATTATTTAAGCAAACATTTCAATAGACTTGCTCTCACAAAACAGCCTGAAGAAGTTACTGTATGAACAATAAATCATGGAAGTAATTTCAAGGAAAACAAGCATTGCTTTGGAAAATTGTATTCAAAATACATGTGCTTGTAATCAACTGGATTTTAAAAAATTAACACTCAATAAATCAGATTAGATAGAACTTGAATTCAGTGAAATGTAAAATTCAACAAAGCTTCAAAATAATTTTTATTTAGGTCGAGTTTTGTCAAAAAAAAGAAGTTCAAATAGGTATAGTGTATTTGCTCACTGACATTTTTACAGTTTTTCGCTAAAGTAAAACCAAAGGAAGTAAACATCAATCTCAGAGAAAATTATTACAGGGAAAGCCTTCCCTCTTTTGCTTCCTTCTCTGTTCTCAAAAGAGAATAGAAGCTGGGCGTGGTGGCGCTCTCCTGTAATCCCAGCACTCGGGAGGCTGAGGCAGGCGGATAGCTGCAAGTTCGAGGCCAGCCTGGGCTACATAGTGAGTTCAAGGCCAGCCTTCTGCATAGCCAGACCCTGTCTCAAAAAAAAAAAAAAGAAAAAAAATTAAAAAGAGAATAGAGCCCTGAGTTCGATCCTCCCCGACGCAAAAAAAAAAAAAAAAAAAAAAAAAAAGGGGGAAGTGGATTAACTGGGTGTCTGGGGCAGTGTAGGCCCCGCCAGCCTCCAGCTTGGTTGAACCTTGCAGTTCTGCCAGGATTTTCCAGGAACCATCTTGATTTTCTTTAACAAAAGTAACTCACCCATCTGTGGCCCAAGCCTACAGAAAGCAAAGGCAAGCTGAAGCAATCAGACCTTGAATTACTGGTGGGTTCCACGGGCAGGCCAAACCTGGTTTGGGACCAGGTGGACCTGGTCCTGTGAGGACCTTGGCTGGGGCGGCCCCTAGCATTCATGGACCCCACACATCTGGGAAAGTGGGGGGACCAGGGCGGCTGTGTGGGTCCACCTGGACATGCTGTCGCTCGTGCTGAGCTGCTCTGTGAAAACAAACGTTCCCCGGTGGAGAGTGTGTCTTGGTGTGACCAGGCAGCCTGTCCCTCGTGCTCCACGAGGCAGACACTGTGGGTAAACTGGTCTTTCAGTGCTCTCTCCTCCCTCAGCCTTCTCCTGTTGCAGCCACTCCATTCTGAGAAGTGAAGAGGGCAGAGTGTTTGTACGAGAGCCCCATAAGATGTCTTCAGGACTTTGCAGAAAGGGAATTCATACCGAGTGGAGAGGACCCTTTGAGAAGCCTCCCTCGCAGATGTGTTTGCAGGGTCAGGAGGGAACAGCACACCACCAGCTCCCAGGCTCCCAGCGGCTCCTGAGGGAGACGGACTGTCGCTGCCTCCTCCCTCAGTGCTCGTGCAAACCTGAACCGGGGAGCTGATCAGGATGAAATTCTTCAAGTCACATGCAGGAACACAGAGGACATGACAACATAACAGAAGGTTTATACTCTGGAGCCAAAATGAGACTCTCTCACTTTCCTCAAGCCCTGACTCTGCCGCCCGATGACCTGACAAGGGCATCACTGAGGAAGCCACCTTCCAGTTGGGGGAAGCAGAGAGGCAGCTTATATCACTTGTCAAGGCCTGAATTGGATCATGACACAGAATGGCTAGAAGGTGGCAGAACTGTTCCACAGAATGCTGAGCCTTTACCATTGGTGTGACCAGAGCTGGTGACAGCCGGAGGACCAGCCACTTGGACGCTAAGTGTCTTCCATCCCTCAGTCCACAGCTGAGCAAGTCCACAAAGGGAAGGCATGTGTGGACCTTGCTCAGTCCTGCTAAAGCAGGCGATGCCTGGAGGCTCTGAAAGTCCCCCTTACCGTACTCGGAGCCCAGAAGATTGGAGAGAGAAGTTGCTTGGAGCTTCTTCCTCCTTCCTCCCTCCTCCCTTCCCCAGGTGCTCTAAAGACAGATCAAGGAAATGCAGGAATCCAGGAGAGCTTGCAGAGACCTCTATGGCCACGCTCCGTCCATCTCAGCTGTTCTGCGAATCTGGTCCACCGGGCAGTGCGCAGGCCTTCGGTGCCTGTATACCCACGTTGCTCCCAGCACTGGTCTGCATCTGCCTTGCTCTGTGTGCTGTAAACACCCAGGCCGCCGCATCCCTGCAGACACACAGACACACACACACACATGCATGCATCCTAAAAAGTCTCCTGAAAGTCACCCAGAAGTTCCTTTCTCTGGCAAACCTTCTTTGAAACCCTCCCAACAGGAACCCCGCCAAGGGTGTCCTGTGACCATGGCCAGCGTGTGCTGCTCTGGTCACCACAGTGTCCTGGAGTGCGAGTGTCTGAAGAAGGACCGGGTCTTCACCCAACGCTTACAATGGCTGTCGGGTGACTCCACACACAGCCCCTGGAAAATCCTCTGACAGACAGTGGAAGTTACTGTCAGTCCACTCCCCTCTAGTGCTCATCTTGGGACTGGCATCACCTCTGCATGTCCACTCAAGCCAGAGACCCCCCCACCCCGTCTGCCCTGCAACAGATGACAAGCTCTGACCTTCTCACCTCCTTCCCCCAGTCCAGGAGCCCCTGAATAATCCAGGTCAGAGATGCTGAGCTCCGTTTGAGGGGAAAGCCCACCTCTCTTCCAGAGCCAGCCGTCCCGGGGACACAGGTCTGGTCATTCACTCCAGACTCACATCTACCTGGTGTGGACCTGCCCTGGAGCAGACCGTCCTGTCTGGGCCTCAGCCTGGGGGCAGCTGGTGGGGCTCGGGGACACAGCATCCCCAGATATGGTCCTCTTCATGCACTAGAGTGTGAGAAGCTTTGGGTAGCACTGTCCTAAGGGATGAAACTTGGGCTCCTCAGGGCCATGGCGAGGCCCTCCAAGCCCCAGCCATGCACCACTCCTGGCCCCGTCTCACCACATCTGTGTGCCCTTCTCCTCTGCCACGCTGCCCATGGCCCAGCCACAGCGTTGTCACCCTCTGCCTGGGACACCCTGTCCTCATCTCAAGGCTCACCTCTAAATAGGAACCCTCTATCCCTCTCCCCCACATACACCTTTCAGAGCAAGCTCACTCAAAATTAATCTGAAAAGAAACCCTGAAAAAAAAAAAAAAAAAAGGAAGACTTTCAGGCTTGTTTTGTCATTTAACTGCTTTACTCAAACCCAGAGTGGCAATCAGACTCCAAAGCCATCTTAAAGGACTAAACGTCTGGAGTCCTAATTCAAGGCAGCATAATAACCAGCATTAGTCTATTTTCCCCCTTTTTTGTTGGCCACTTGAACGTCGTCACTTTCCCAGAATTAAAATCCTGGGTCCTGCACAGGCTTGTCGGGCAGGATTAGAACTGAGTCTCTCTGTGCCTGCTGCTGAGAGCGGTGCTGGAAACAGCTGATTAAAATACCCTAGCGCCTGTCTGCCAGAGGCGGCCTCCCCACACCCAGAGCTTCCCACACTCCGGTACTTGTCAGATCAGGGTGCCTGTGAGCGACAGTGACAGAGCACAGCAAAGTGAACAGGGACTCGCAGGGGCGGATTCAACTTGTCCCACACAGCTGCTGCAGCCGCCCTGAGACCTGGCACACTCCAGGTTTTCTTATTTACTCAAGAAAAACTCACTGACTTCTTGCCGCATTATTTTTCTAAATGAGGGTAATGTGTTTTGTGGGTGCTTGCAACAGTGTTGTATAACACTTTTTGTGCCTGAAAGATCTCATCACAGGAAAGCGTTTTCCCTTCAGCATGGTCAGTCTTGCTGAGCTACCCGAGTCTGTCTTGCTCAGGAGAGTGGTGCCCCCTGGTGGTGCTCAGTGCTCAGCAAAGAACCACCTGTGGGAGCTGGTGCTTCCAGTCTAACTCCTCCGGTCAGGGTCACAGCCGTTTTCTTTTCACTTCGGAATTGTAGGTCAGGAAAAAGGAGAGACCAGCACAGAAGAAGAAGATGAGAGATGGAAGGCATTTTCTCCCAGAGTTCTGGCTCAGGGCCTTGGCTTATAGCACCTGCTCACGGCCTTGGCTTGTCGTCCTGGGCTTGCGTCCCCAGCTTACAGCCCAGCCTCGCCGTCCAGGCTCATGGCCCCGGCTCACAGCCCTGGTGTACAGCCCCAGCTTGCTGTCCCAGCTCTCGGCAGGAGTGATGCAGCTTGAGCCTGCAGATGCACAGTGACTACTAGTGACCCCAGAGACCTCCACAGAAGAACATACAACGGGACCAGAATTGTAGGTCAGGATGCATGCACATTCCTGCTTGCAGAGAGAGAGAGAAAGAAGCTCCCTCATGCTGAGCACAAACGGGAACCCTGAATGTGCTTATGCTGCTTGTTTCTGGAAAAGTTCAACGTTTCTAGCAAATCCCATGATTGGAGCACCCTGTACACAGGGGCAGAGGAGTTATAACACATGCTTTAAATCTCTGTGTGCCATGGTAGAAAGCTAAATGCTGCCCTGGGTTATGTGTGCTAAAGGGGGAGGCAGAATGTTTTAATTTCAGATCACCTAACTCTGCAGGAGTTTGGCTTTGAGAACATCCCCCACAAATGAACAGTTCCACCATAACTGAAGTACTTGCTAACTCTGTTGTAATCAGCCATTAGACAGAGTCTTAGGGTTAGGGTTAGGGTTAGGATGAGCGCTCTGGTGAGGGTTGGAGTATCGATTCAGGTGGCTAAATATTCGGCACAGCACCCCGAGTAGAGGACCCACCAGATCTTTCTGGCAGACTGATGTGGGGAGGCACGGCGGACAGAAATTAGTGTAGGGTTAGGGTTAGGGTTAGGTTTAGGCTTCCCCTGATGATTCTCATGCCGATTCTGGCAGCCAAGGACTCGGCCTGGCCAGTCAAGCGTAGGGCACATGCAAACTCATGGCCAGGGCACGGCTTCGTGGCATGGCAGGCGAAAATTTCCTCCCGCTTAGGGTTAGGATTGGTGTAGTGGTGAGGGCCAGCACCAAGATTCCCACTGCCAGACACATAGGGTTAGGGTTCGGGTTCGGGTTCGGGTTCGGGTTCGGGATCGGGTTAGGGTTCGGGTTAGGGTTCGGGTTAGGGTTCGGGTTCGGGTTGGGGTT